>OZ035883.1:31607756-31610256 GCA_964034835.1 Muscina levida | reverse complement strand
TGTGTGAGTGTGTGTTTTCGAACATATCGCTGTTGCATTGGCTGCTATCAAAATTGGTGGCAACATTATTAACGTTTTATTTATTAACTAAATTGAGCTATGAGATGTAGTAACGCACCTTGAAATGAGAACAGAAAACCATGAGAGCACAACAAAAAAATATGGAAAATTAATACGAAATATTGAAATTTGCTTCAAAGCCATTTGCATGTCTGTCTGTCTGTATATCTGATCGACTGACTGCGTAAGTGTCAAGTCAAAGGCAAAAATTGTAAATCCGGTGCTTACGTAGTTTTTTTCTCCGGCAATTTGAAGGTTGGCAAAAGTTGTTTTCTCTTGAGACAGCTTGTAAATGTCCATGTTGTTAAAGAAACGAAGTGACATTCTCGTCTACTGCATATCTAGATCATTTTGCATGGATTAGAAGAAAGGTCATGGCGGTGATTAGTTTACATTTAATATATGCAAATAAGTTTTGGCATAAGCCTCTTTAAACACCAATTACAAGTAATTAAGTTTTTTTTTTTGAGTTGGTAGTTAAACATTTTCATATTTATTGCTTTAACTAAGAGAGTGGGCAGCTTTTTAACTATATGTGATTGAAGTTAGGTGTTGTCGATAATAAGATGGAACTTTATGCGTTAATATGTCTATAGAATCATTGATATGCAGATATTTTAAATAAACATACTTGGCTTTAAATATTTAAAATTTACGCAATAGAATTACTGGTACACGAGCTTTCAAGTAACACCCAAATCGTGGTACTATACACATTTATATGAAAAAAAAGCAAATCAATAATCAAATTTTTTATTTTAAATCCCAAAAAGTTTTAAAAATTAAAAATTAATTAATATAATTCATTATTTTTTTTTTAAATTTAATAAAAAAAAAATTTATTTTGATTATTTTTTTTCAATTATTTTGTTATTTTCTGAATATGCAAATGTTATGGTTCGATCTCTGATACAAACATTTCCATTTATTTTAACATCGATTCCTTTATAGAGTAGTCGAGCTGGCAATTAAGAAAATCTGAATTCGGTATCGTCCCATTTGAGTTTCTTAAATTTTTTTAATGTGTCTTCAACGTCCCAAGAGGTAGAAAACTACCTCAACCATATCTCGACAACCAATACAGATATCAGAAATTTTTATATTTAAAATTTTCTTGATTAGACCATAATAATGTAGTGCTCCAAAAATGATGAGAAAATTTCAACTGTAATGGGTAGCGGGCTGCAGCAATTACAATACGAACTGCTGCTACGTCCAATTCGGCAAGTAAACAATATTCACCTGATTATGTCTCATCTCATCACCAGGGCAAACAAAAGTATGTTTTGCATACTACCATATGCAAATTCATGTTTTGGGGGTTTATGCATATAAAATCTTATTTTTGGGTTTTCAGCCTTTTTTATTATTTCTTTTTTTTTTACTTTTCAATATATTTTTCGCAGTATATACAATATCTGTTCATTTCATTAAGATTGGGGCCTATCTTTTGTTAAAAAGTTATTATCAGCCCTGCTCATCACTGTTTTGAAGTTAGCAAATAATAACGGGAAAACGTTTTTACAATTCCTTCCATTCAAATAAAAACATTAATACCCATTATAACGTAATATATTTGACTGCTCTAGGCGCACCCTTGGGATAGTAAGAGAGTAAGAGTAGTAAGAGGGTAAAATTATTGGGATTCGGTCGTACTCTTTACCCCTATAGGAGGCAGCCTGGGAGAGGCAGGAGCTAATTCCATAAAATTATAAAAAGGAATAAATTATATGGGGACCACTTTAAGTGTTGAAGATAGAGGGTAGATATATTTCGAAAAACTGCTGGAGTTTGGTCATACATTTGACTCCTCTAGGGGCACCTTTGAGGCAGTTAGGGCGGTAGGAGCAAATTTAGAAATGTTAAGGGGGAAAAATTGGTGGAGTCGGTCATACATTTTACCCCTCTACGGGCAGGAAACTCCGGGGCAGTTGTATTGCTTGTTGCGGCCAAGATGCGCAGCCAGTTTCCCTCACCACACCTCCCCATTTTTTGACTCATGAACTTTTTCTCAATCTCAAAAAAGTATGGGGTGAGACGTATCCAAATCTTGTTACAAAAGTTATCCACACAACACTATCCCACACCTATTCTTTACAGACGACTTATTTCAAAGAAATCCCGATAGTATATCTCCCATATTTCTTTTGTATATTTTATAGAAATTCTTGTTAATTTAACGATTTTTTCCAAGTACTTAATTTTATTGTATTTTATTTGGTGGCATGATGGTTAGAATATGCGAATATCATGCAGGAGATCCATGATTCAATTCCTGTCATTTATATTTCTTTCAACGGCCGCCTCCTCGGTGTTGTCGACATCAACTTTGTAGTAAAAGTCTAGCAAAAGCTTCTCAAACAGATGACGTTCGTATTCGTCTATAAACAAGAACATAGGTGAAGTTATGTGACTCTAAATATAGAGCGTGTCAATTCAC
>OZ035883.1:31577756-31605256 GCA_964034835.1 Muscina levida | reverse complement strand
TGGAATGACGGGCTTAGCGATAACTGGAGCATGATAAAGAGGAGCAGGTGCTAGAACTTTAGCGACGGGAGCAACTTTAACAGCAGCGGGTTCACGGTGCACCACAGCGTTGAAACCGTGCACGGGATCGGCAGTGTATTCAACCAAACGTCTGGTGCCATCGGGTTCAATTAGGGAGTAGGCACCTTGGACAACATCACCGTTGCGGGTCTCTTGTTGGCTCTTGACATCACCGGTGGAGCCATCCTGAAGAGAGTGAAAGGAAAGAGAGGGGGAGAGTGAGGTGAAGAGAAAGAAAAGGTGTTATAAAGTAAGAATGTGACAACATTTTAAAAGGATTGTTTTAGCAAATTTTACAGTTATATACGATACAGATACAGATATCTACAAAACAGATATGTGCTGTCAAAGACATATTATATATGAATTTGTACTGAACACACACACGCACATCGTATATGAAGGTTGTAATCATTAAAAAGAAAATTTAAATTTTTTTGTAGACTTTTAACGAATTGTTGACGACGGATTGTAACAAAAAGATTAAACTGCAATACAGTCGACCTTTGACTTTGAACATTTTTTTAAAGGTAGTGTCACATTATTCTTGCCGGCGATCCTCAATAATGTATGTTTTGAAAAATCTAATGTCTTACAGACCTTCTCCGACAGTTAAGAAAGAACTTATCGAAACTCTAAACGAATCGGTTGTATAGTACATGAGATTGTACTGAACACACAGACATACATTATATATGAAGACTGGAAATTTTTTTTTAAATTTTTTTTGTTAATTTTGTTTTTTTTTTGTAGAATTTTACTAAGGTCTTACAACGTATTGTAACAAAAACAAGTGTCAAAAAGTTGGCTATTGACTTCCATGCGACAAATATTTACAAAGCTAAATTTTTTTTAGAGGCAGCGTTACGTTATTCTTAACGGTAATCCCTTAACTTTAAGGTGTGAAAAATATATTGTCTTAGAGACCTTCTATGACACTTAAGGAAGAACACATCGAAGCTCTAAAGTAATTGAATGTTTAGTACATGTGTTTGTTCTGAACACACAGACACACATTGTAACGAAGATTGGAATTTTTTTGAAAATGTTTTTTTTGTTTTTTTTCTGCAGTATTTTTAGTAAGGACGAACTGTGCATCATAACAAAAACGTTAAACTGCAAAAATTTGATCTTTGAGATCCATGTGGCATATGTAAGCAATGCCATATGTTTTAAGATGTAGTTCCACTTTATTCTTTACGGTAATCCTCAAAATATAAGATGTGATAAATCTAATGTCTTAAAAACCTTCTCAGACAGAAAAGGAAGGTCTTTACGAAGCTCCAAAAAAAATGAATGAATAGTGTATGAGTTTGTACAGAACACACAGACACACATTATATCTGAGGATTGGAGATTTTTTAAAAATGTTGTTTGTTGATTTATTTTTGCAGTATTTTCAATAAGGACGAACTGCGCGTCGTAACAAAAACGTTAAACTGCAATAAAGTTGACCTTTGACTTCCATGCGGCAAATGTTACCAAAGCACATTGTTTTTTTTTATGTAGTTCCACTTTATTCTTAACGGTAATCCTCAAAATTTAAGATGTGAAAAATCTTTTGTCTTAGAGACCTTCTCAGACAGTTAAGGAAGAACTCATTAAAGCTCTTAAGCAATCAGATGTTTAGTACACATGTTTGTACTGAACACACAGACATACATTCTAATGAAGATTGGAATTTTATTGAAAATGTGTTTCGTTGATTTTTTGCAGTATTTTTAGTAAGGACGAATTGTGCATCGTAACAAAAACGTTAAACTGCAATAAAGTTGACCTTTGACTTCCATGTGCCAAATGTTAGCAAGGCACATTGTTTTTAGATGTTTTAGAGTTTTTAGATCTTAATGGGGATCTTCAAATAGGATGTGATAAATCTAATGTGTTAGAGACATTCCCAGACAGTTATGGAAGAACCCATCGAAGATATAAAGCAATCCGATGTATAGTACATGAGTTTGTATAGAACACACAGACACTCATTGTATTGTAGATTGGAGATTTTTTGAAAAATTTTTTTGTTGAATGATTTTTTTGTGCAGAATTTGCCTGTTACAGAATAAGATAATAACATTGCGTTTTGATTTGCAATAATGTATCTCATCTATCCACATCCCCTGCTGCTTGAAATTCTATCCTCTCTTTAATGACCCTTATACTTTCTTTTACTTTCCTAATTGTTACTTACATGAACATCATAGCTGAAGCTGTATTGTGGATTGGGATCATAGGGCTCAGGGCCGGCAACCTTGGCCACCACAGGCGCAGCGATTTTAGCTATGGCCGGTAGTACTGGACCCGCATGGTGGTAAGCCGGTAACAGGGGTCCACCCAGGGGATGTCCATGTAACGCAGGATATGCTGGAGCAGGAATGACAACGGCTGAGGCCACAGCCACAAAAGCACTGAGTATAAAGAACTGCAAGAGTAAAACACACACAAAACACTTTCACTACTAAGTCCTTTGGAATCCATCTACTACTTGCCTTGGCAACCATTTTTGTTTCGTTAAGATATTTTTCTATTGGCAGTTATGCTAAACTGTCTGTTACTATATGTTGGATGCTGTGTCAGTTGTGCGCGTTTTAATCCGTTAAAGTGCAAACTGCTGTGTGTGATTCTATGTGATCTCAGCTATTCCTTTTATACCCGAAATATCGTTTTTGTTAACAACAAACGCAAACGCAACATTTCTAACTATAACTTGAGGTGCATTTAAGAGACGGCTGCCTGACTGGCTGTAAACCGCCCTCTTGTCGTTGTACCAAAGAAAAAAACAAAAATACTGAAAAAACGCAACGAAATACAACAACAAAATGTGGTAAATATTTATGCAAAAATTAAAACAACATTCAGCCTATAACTGCAACAACGACAACAAAATAATACGGGGCACCCTGAACATTGTCTGACTATTCGTAACTTTTGTTGCTGCCGATACGCTGATGTTGTTCTTGTTTGCTGCTGACTTATTTCAACGCATTATGCGAACAACAACGCGCCAGCCACAATTTTCTTTAAGAGTAATCGCAGCTTAAATCATCGCTCTTAGGCTGCTGCAAGAAAAATTGGTCTGTTTGTTCTCAGGCGTTGCAGCAGTTAGGCCTAAAAGCAGCAACATTTGTTGTTGCTGCCGCTGCGGCTTCAATCTTTGGGTGCTATTAGGAGCAGCAGTTCTAAAGTTGCTTGCAAGCGGTATAAGCGGAGTTAGCTGTGCTAACGGTTCCAACTGTATGTCAAATTAAAAATTCCTGAGAAATCTTGAGCTAAGAAGAACTTTTTTAGATATCTCGATATTTAAGGAACTTGTTATACTATTCAAAACACTTTATAATATACAAATTCTTAAATTTACAAAAAAAAAAAGGTTTGTCCTAAAAATGTATTAACAACAATTGTTCGTATTTTACCTTAATATAAAATCACACCTAATTGAAATTGCAACCCATACATATATCCATAGTGCCTTGGTATTAGCTACTCTTTAAACATCTTATGCGCTATCACAGAGACACTTTCAGACAGCTAAGGAAGAACCCGTCAAAGTTTCAAAGTAATCGGATGTATGGTACATGACTATGTACTGAACACACAGACACATATTGTATATGAAGATTAGAGTTTCTTTATTTTTATTAATTTTTTTTTTTTTTAATTTATACTAAAAATCTTAAATCTTTAAGAAAACCTCAGGCAGTTAAGGAAGAAACTGCCGAAGCTTCAAAGTAATCGGGTTTTTGAACACGCGGATACATATTTTTTATGATGATTACAGTTTTTTGTGTTATTTTTATTCAGAACTAGCTGGCCCGGCAGACTTTGTCCTGCTTTCCAATTATTGCAAAAGATGTTGAACGGTTGGTTTATCACTTTGGCCTCTGAAATATTTTAATTGAATGGGTGAGCTTTATCCGGACAAATTCTGTACTTCCTATATCTAAAAGATCATTATATATTATTGTAAGAAGTCCTAACATGGATCAGCAATGTCGTCCATGATTTGACGAAAACTTACTTATTGGCCTAATTACCATTTGGTCTGGGTGATACCAACAGTTTTTCTCATTTTTGGGTTTGTCCCCAAAAAGTTCGAAATGCGAAAAACCTCTTTGTGAAGCTCTCTAATTCTATAGGAAGTGCGCCATTTGCAGTCTGCCAGAGAAAGAAGCCGACCGAGAATTAACCGATGGGGCGCCGCCGCCGACTGTTTATCTGTAGCCTCGCCGCCGCCGATAGGTACGGCTAGTGTCGGCTTATTTTTAGCCGCCGAGGTATTCGATCTATAGCGGCTGAAGTCGCCAAAATTCTGTTGTGCTGGTATCTTTTTTTTTTTTGTGGTCACCAAAATTTTTGTCGCTGTTTTGTTCATACCCGAGTCAGTTATAGGTTACAAAGTAAAGAGCCGAAATTGAGCCGCCGCCGGTAAAAATCCCAATTCGCCACCGCCGACCGATAAAAATATTCTGAGCCGCCGCCGCACAGTGGAAAATTTTTGTCCTTATCGGATCAAAAATCTGTAACTTTTTTGTTCTTAGAGGTAGAGTTCTGAAATTTTGCACGAATAATCTTAAATGTATGTGCTATTATTCTATAAAATATGAACCAAATTAAACCAGAACTTTTTTCAGAATAAAGGTAAGAAGTTTACTTTTAGCATATAGAGATTACTTGTACATGTAATTGGTACAATTTTTGATCCGAAAAAGAGTCTAACGCATTATAGGAGACGAGTTAGACCCCAAGTATCTTAAAACCAAATTCGTTTCAGGGCTTTTTAAGACGATTGAGCTATGTCCGTCTGTCTGGCAGGCTGGCTGGAGTGCTGGTGAGCAGGATAACTCGAGTAAACCTTAACGGATCGGTATAAAAATGTACCAGTATTAATGTTTTTCAAAGCGAACTAATGGGGTTGTAAATGGGCAGAATAGCCCCACCCTTTTTGGTACCTCCCATACAAAATTACCTTTTTTTGGATAAGTAATATTTCTTCCATAACTTTCAAACGGACAACTGGAGAATATTTGAATTTAGTCAGTTTATTTATCTTGCAAAAGTAGACAAACCCTCAGAAAACAGAAACTTTTGCCACGCCCCTTCTGGTATCTCCCATACAAATAACCAAGTTGACCCTCATAGTTTTACATACATATCTTTTTTGTAAGTACACTAAATTCAGTATTATATTTTGTAAGATATTTCGCTTATAAAATTGGACTCAGGAATAAATATGGACTATATCGGTTCAAGCCATCTGGTACCTCCCATACAAAATGACCTATTTTGGGAAAATTACTATCTCTCCCATAACTTCCAAACGGACACTTGGAGGGTAATGAAAATTAGTCGTTTGTTTTGGTTTGTTTGTTTTGGTTTGTCGGCACAAGTGGTAGGTTATTCAAATTTTGATCATCACTAGTCTTAAGTAAAGAATTTCTAGTCAAAAACTTTGTTTTTTATGAGTTGTTTTTTTATCTAATTAACTGAGTTTTTTAAAATTATTGAATGTAACTTCTGTTTATGCACGAATATGCAGCTAAAATTTTTATAGTATTTTATTAATATATTAAGCTTTAAAAGTATTAAGGTCGCCATCTTAGCTTTTCGATAAAAAAAATTATGGTGTAATTCGAACCTTTTTAAAATGAATTATGGGCTGGTCTTACTCAAATTTTTCAGTTAAATTGGTCAATTCCATCAAATTATTGATTATAAATACACCCCAGCGCCATCGAACGGGTCCATTTGTACCTACAATTGTTTCTCATGATCAAACAAACATATATACTGAATTTCAGTTAAATTGGTCCATTCCTTCAAATATTGTTTATAAACCCACCCCAGCGCCACTTACCGGGTCCATTTGTACACAAAATGTTTTCTTATGTTAAAATATATATCCACTATAAATTTCATTTAAATTGGTCATGCGTTCTAATTTTCGATATAAATGCACCCTTGCGCCACCTGGAGTGGATTTTTATCTTCACAAATAATCTACGGAAAATTTCTAGTCGAATGAAAAAAAATCAGACAAATCACTCCAGCCGTTCTCCAGTGATGGGTTTACATACGTGGACCATTTCATTTTTATATATATATAGATGTACTTAGGGTGGAAGATGAATCTTAGTAAAAACGCTAAACTGCCATGAGTTTGACCATTAAAATCCATGCGGAAAATATTAGCGACATAACATTTATTCTGAGGTAGTACCACGTTTTCTTACTGGAGATACTTAAAATTTTAAAATGTGATAAATTTTAGATATTTGAAAACTTCTCAGATTGTTAAGAGGAGATAATGTCGTAGCTCAAAAAAATGGATGAATAGTATATCAGTTTGTTCTTAACATACAGACACACATTGTTTATAAAGATAGGAGTTTTATTTTTAAACCTACTTCTAAACTTTTATAAAGTTGACCTATGACTTCCAAGTGGCAAATGTTAGCAATGTGAGTTTTTACTTGATGTGTAATTTAGGATTAACAAAACGTTAGCTAAGGATTCGTCTGAGATTAGTGTACGTTTATTAAATCGCTATATATAAAAAGCTGATATGTACTTATGTCTTAATGTAATTTCACCTTTCGCAATATGTCAGATATTTTTATTGCCTACAAATAAAACTATATTAGGGTTTCGGTTCTAATTCTGATAAAAACATAAAAATACCACACTCTTTTTTTTAATTAAGAGTCCTTGCATCAATGTTGGTTTCTAGTTTCATTTTCGCTAAGAATCAAATTGATCTATATAAGAAAAATTAGATTCTAATATGAATAGGATGAAAATTCTGACGTAATGAGTGATTCATTTAGAACTTTTTTTTAAAATTTATGTATATTATACACTAAAAACTGAATTTGAAGTCGGAATATATACTATAAGCCGTAAGAACGACCTCTGCCAACTTTTAAAAAATAATTTTATTCAAATGTTGGTTGTGATTATACCACAGGTGGTCTAATCAGAAGGTCCCACTACCGCCACTATAACGCGAATAATTGTGGCTTCCAAGTCTTGAATCAAAGCAGACTTATTAGAGAAGACTTTTGACTTCACATAAACCTATCAGACGATGTGGACCATTATGTTACAGTCTTCATTTCCGAAAATCAAATTTTAAGCTGGTACATGTTGTAGGAAAATTTAACATTGAAAATGGCATCTACAAAGGAAACGTATGTATAGTATAAAAGTTTTTAACGAACACACAGACACATATGTTAGTTAGTAAATCCCTGCAAAAATGCTTTAGCTCTACTGAGACTACTAATGACTTACTGCAGTGAACAATGCTTGCAAAACATTCGCAAACAAAAAAAAAACAGTTATACATTAATGTGAAAAGACACAAAAAGGTGCATTGTTTGTGTTTTGTTTTGTCAAACCAAACTAAAGAACACTTCTTGCTCACGATAAACATTAATATCTAGCTGCTAGTCAATGAATGCAGTAAATCATTTGAATGTTTGGGGGAGATTCACCAGCAGATCTTTTTGTTAAAATAAAAGTATTTTGTTTAATTTTAGATTCAATTAAATTAAATTTTGGCATAATTAAAGTACTTTTGGGTATAACAAAAGTGCTTTTTGGTACAAAAAAAGTACTTTTTGGTACAATAAAAGTACTTTTTGGACTTTTCCGTACAATGAATTGTACTTTATGGTACAACGAACTATATTTTTTGGTACAATAAATAGTACTTTTAGGTACAATAAAATGTCCTATTTGGTACAATAAATTGTATTATTCAGTACAATAAAATTTACTATTAGGTAATAAAAAGTGTACTATTTAGCACAACAAATTGTACTTATTGCTACAATAATCGTACTTTTTGGTACTAACACAAAGTACAATAAATTTTACTTTTTGTTACTATAAATTTTATTGTTTGGTACTATAAAAGTACTATTTGGTGCAATAAATTGTACTATTTAGTACCATAAATCGTACTTTTTGCATCAATAACTATTTGGTGCAATAAACGTAATTTTTGATACCAACAACAAATTATGTACAAACAATTGATCTTTTTGGTACAAATTATTGCACTGTTTGGTACAATAAAAGTACTTTTTGGTACAATACAAAATATTTTTTGCAATTTTAAAATTTTTTGTTGTAGTATCATGTAGTTTTTTTTGTGTAAGGTATTTCAATTAAGATTGACTACAAAATACAGTAGACGCTCGCAAATTAGAACTCTCTCAAATTAGAATCTTCCAGAAATTAGAATGAAGCAACGAACGGTCGAAAATTAGAATTTGATTCTAATTTCAGAGCGCTTTTTTCGTTTTACCTAATTTGACGAATTTTTGAGTTTGTTATTACTTTTTTCGCATCTACAAATAAAACAGTGCTGTGCAAATGGAAAAATGTAGTTGTGTTAGTGAAGAGATGAAACTGCCAACTTTACAGCTAAATCATAATGTCAGTAAGAGGTTGAAAAACAGAATAATTATATGTATTCATATAACTAAATTTTTTTTGAGTTTGACCTGACTGAAGCAAGAGCGTAAGAATACATGTAAATTGAGCGAGCACAATTGTGCAATGAAATGAACAGCACTGAAATAAAACTAAAAAGGGGAAGCACATCCAAGGTGTATCCACTATAATTGATACATCTTGAGCACATCAATCAAACTAACTGATGAAACTCTCTTTTTTATGATTGAGTTAGTGGGAAAAAAACTCACACGTATGGTTTGATATTCATCAAATTTACTGGCGTCGCTGCCGAGATTTTCGGAGCGCCATATGTTTTTTGTTTAGTGACGCAGTTAGTGTTTGATGTGTTATCAATAAAAGTGGTCGTGTTGTGCTATAGGTGGAAATAAGAGCCTTGTTCGTCAAAGCACACTAGCAGTCTCTTAGCCTTGCGAAACGATATCGTCTCAGAAAGCGTACGAAAACCGAAAAAGCAAACAAGTATTACTGATTATTTGCCAAAATTAAATTAAATAATTACATATTAATATAATTTTACTATCATATTGTATCGTTTCTATACTTTTTGGGCTAAAAAAGAAAAAGTTCAGAAATTAGAATTTTTTCGGAAATTAGAATTACCCTAATTACCAAGTGGTTCTAATTTGCGAGCGTCTACTGTATTGAGATAAATTATCGAACAAAAAATGTTGTCTATTACAACGTAAAATGTTTTTGTACATTAAGAATGATCTTTCAATATCCACAGCTGTAATTGAAGCGAATTTAAGGGACAGTATTTTTTAACATCGGATTGTTGGTGCATTTATTACTTCAAACCCATGATTTTTTGCTATAATTTGATTAAAGTTATTTTGCTATAAAATTAATATCAGAATCCGGTAGATTACACTTTGACACAATTTGAGGGTCATTGTCTCGGGGGTGAACCAAACCAATATCAAACGACAGCATTTAAAATTAAAATATTTCGAGGAAATATTCCTCTGAATGTTTTAATATAGGTCTCCAAAGACATTAAATACGCCAATTTTACTTTTATAGAAGATTTTTCATATTCTTTGAATCTACTTTTGACTAAAAAATTCAAACTTCAAATCACTATAAAAATAAATTGTGACGTAGTGGAGCAAAATGAAGTTTAGGGTTTTATTACTGAGGTTAAATGCCTTATAGAGGCTATTTGTTTTCCGTGACTCTTAGTGAAATTTTCCGGAGAATATTTCTATCGAATATTATAAGCCTTGACCCTTGTTCAAAGTTGACTTTTAAATAGTTTTTCAAAATTGGGCAAAAAATGTCCCATACGGGTGGGAGCAAGAGGGTTAAAATGTTCCGAGAAAATATTCCCCTGATGGTTTTAATATAGGTCTCTGAAGACAAGAAATACCCTAAAATTATTTTTATAGATGATCTTTCATATTCTTTGATTTTACTTTTGGCCAAAAACACAAATTTCAAACCACTGTAAAAAAAAAATTGTGACGTAGTGGAGCAAAATGGAGTTTAGAGTTTTGTTACTGAGGTCAAATGCTTTCGTTTGATATTGGTTTGGTTCACCCCCGAAAAAGTGTTTTGCACTGTGTTATCAATCAATTTAAAAGTATCTTCAACCACTTTCTTTGCAATTTTTATTTGATTGAGCTTCTTCATCATAACACTCTGATAGTTTTTGACAATCATTTTTGGAGACAAGGCCGAACTCGACGGACACAAGGAATCGAACTGCATCACTAGTTTTTTGGGTTACAATGACGGTTTCATACAACATTTTTTTAAAGTTTTAAATAAGTCAAGCTTATCCGAAAACCCAGCTACAGCTTGTCGAAAATTTTTTTAACCCCTTAAAATAGAAGATCTGGAAACATATGTTCAAAAAGTTCCACTTTAAATGGAGCTTTAAAAACTACCTCTTTGATATTAGCAAAAGTTTTATTCACGTTTACATATAAATTCCAAATACATTCATCGATGGAGAGCATACGCAATACATGTCACATGCGTCGGATAAAATGCCACAATTGCTTTCGAAACCTTTACCATGTTTGGAGCTGCATCCGTCACAAAGAGCAAAACATTATTCTTATTGGAATTGACGACCAGTTTTGTGATGGCGTCGAGTAATTAGTCTTTTTCAAGTAAAAATTTGTCACTTGCAATTCCCTTGTGAGAACTTAATATGCCTACAATAACGTTTGCCACATTTCTGCCTGTTTCATCAAATAGATTTGCTCGTATATTGTCCATGCAGTCGTTATATACATTTTTACAATGTTTAGTTCGAAGAACTGTTTTAAATGGCTGATTGCAAAAATTTTCTTGTTTTTAGGATCGAAAAACTAATGTGAAAAATATGAAATATGCTTATAAAGGGATATTTTTTTTTTAATATGCTCTAATAATTATGAAATATGCTTAAAAATAGGATATTTTTTTATAAATATGTCCTTAAAACCAAAATATGCTAAAATATGACCTTATGGCTAAAATATGTAAAAATGTGCTCTTAACAAATAGGTGTCAAAACACTTGTAAGAGTATGAAACATATAAATACCTTACCCATTTGTTAATATCTCGTTCTAAAAAAAAACATGCATTTGCATATTTCCGGTTGCCCTGCTCATTACAATATACATTATGCTAGTAAAACTCCCCCATTGCCAGAGTTTGTGTCACCTCATCTAACCTAACCACAAACCGCGATCTATCTAAGTCAACACACATAACATTCAGGTCCCACTGTGGGCTGCAACAAAAACTCGTTATCTTTGCACTGAATCATTAACACAACGATGTCGACCCACTGTACTGTTAATCGTCTAACCGACAACAAACCAACAACAACAACAACAAAAATGCGTTTAAGATTAATTTCCACCAAAAATGTTTTAAGCGGTGAGAGCGAAAAAAAATTATGTTGTTAACAGCTCCGCCGCATTCAAATGCCACAAGCTGGCAACGTGGCGGCATTAGGAGCACCATACGTAAGTACCCCCCCACTCATACGATCAATACCCCTCCGCCAACAAAATGCTATTAGCGACATTAAGAATGCATTTACTACTTACTCACTTACTTACCCCAAGTGTCTGACGACTGACGCATACGGCCCAAACTATACGCGTTACGACGCGTGGAGTGTTATATCATTCATGGCCTAGTCATATGGCACTGATGATGATGACGACGACAACGACGACGTCGCTATAGTTATGAATGCGGCTGGTACGCGAGTGCAATTGCAGTTATCAACGCCCATGCGTCGGCTATTAACATCAGCAAAGAGTTTTTGCGGCAGCAGCACTTCTAAGGTGCTTGTCCGTCCGACCGCTCCCCTATCCAGCCGGATTCATGGCAACCAAATCATATAGAAAACAATAACAAATACAACAAAATCTTGAATACTTAAAACACCTTGCCAGCAACGTCAGACGTTAGATCAAAACCACTAACAAATGTTGCTGCGCCAACAATAACAAAAATGTTAATGAATGCGAAAAAAGTTAAATGATTTCTTGACGAAGTTTCGGTATTTTCTTATGGGCCTAATGGAAAACTAGACCACCTTTGTTTAAGTCCAGTTTTTTTTTTTTGAGTGTGCCCCTTACCACGTTAGAACAATATTTTATGAACCACTTGGATTTATTAAAAGGCCAACGAGGGGGCGAGGGTTGGACTTTGCATGTGAGCCAGTGAATGGTTGCTGGCTGGACCAAGGTGTCACTTGCGAATGTCCGCCGGTCGAGTGATAGTATTAGGCCTATAAGCAGCGTAATGGACCAGTATACACAGTGACAGCGCACAGTGGTGTGGAAAGGGCATACGCTATGGTTACTAAGTAGAATTAAGAGAATATTATTTAAAAAGGCAAACATTTAATAAATAAATAAAATTTTTATAATTAAATTACACTTGAAACTAAAATTACTTATGAAATTCATGAAATTTGTAAAATATTTAAAGTTAAATTTTTTCATAAAATTCTATAATTTTCATTAACTCAACAAATTCTCAGTGAATACATAATACAGGTCAACAGCAAAAAAAGCTCTTAAATAACCACTATATAGATTTGGTGTATCATGGCTACCTAAGTGCAAAAATGGTCAACATTTTCAATTCTATGGATAATTGTTTTTTTTAATAATTTTTAACTAAAATTGTGACTATTTTGAGACATTTCTTCTCTGGGCAAAAATGTATAGTAATTCATCAATTGGTTCTCAATCGGCTGGGCCGATTTTGCTGAAATTTTTTTTCATTTGTTCGTAATTGCCAGGAGCAGGTTTATGTAAAAATTTTTGGGAAAATGCTCCGGAAAAGTCGGGAAATTCGAAAAATTGAAAATTTCTGTATTGTATGGAATTATGTATGCAATTGTTACGATTAGATTTCCGAATAGAAAAATAAAAAAAATTTTGTTGAAAAACTCGGCAAATTCCGGAAAAATTCGAAATTTATTTTTTTTTTCGACGAAAGTTTGCTTTTTTTTGTATGATTTGATAATTTTGGACGATGTAACAGTGAAAAATTTTGGATAATTATTTCGAAATGACTTTCCGAATGGAAAATAGAAAAATTATCGGTGGAAAACTCAGAATATTTCGGAAAAAAGTCGAAAGTTTTGGATTTTTTTCGGCGAATGTGTTTCCATTGTACCGCATGGTTTGATGATTTCAGAGGACGAAAAGGTGGAAAATTCATTGGGATGCTTGGAAAATTTGGGATTATTGTGAAATCTACATGTATTAAAATGGTGTTAAAAGTGTATAATAATTCATCAAGAGCCGGCCCATTTTGCTTCTGTTTTGGGAAAATCCTTCGGAAAAGTCTGGAAATGGGAAAAATCGAAAATTGCTTTTTTGTAAGGAATTATGTGAAATTGTTAAGCAATCGCTTTTCCAATGGAAAAATAGAAAATTCTTATGGAAAAACTCGGAAAATTCTGGAATAGCGCAAAAAAAATTCATATTTTTATCGACGAAATTTTGCAGTTTTCGAATGATTCGAAGATTTTGTACGATGTCAAGGTGGAAAATTTTGGATAAATGTTGGTTGAAGAATTTAACGAGATAATTAATTATTAGATAAAAAATATATATTGATATTCTTTGCAATATTTGGTAATTTTTTCAAAAAACTAGTTTACGTTTGAATAATTAAGTTATCCACTTGGATTGCGGGTATTCATTTCGTAACGACTTTTTAGTTTTTTAGGAAGAGTTATTTGCTTGGCTAATGCCACCTATTAGACGATCAAACCTTAGATAACGTAACCGTTGAGCAATAATTAGTCAGAATATACACAGTTCATCCACGCCAAAGTGTATGCTTTGCTATCCTTTAATTTCTTGCGTACTGTGGATGGTGTTTTTTTTTGCGCCGCATTTCGGGAGGCTTGCCAAAATTCAAAAGCGTTTCAAATTCGTTCATTGTTTGCGATCATCGGCCGGGTTCGACGGATGACATGTGCGTGCTCATTTGCGGCAATCAGCTGACAACATTGGGAATGCCAGCGCCAAATCGTTTAATGCAATATGCATTCGATCGCGAATTTTGACGAGAGCAAGATTATAATTGAGACGAACTGACCGAAAGAGTTCAAACAAATGTGCCGCTGTTAAATGCCGAGTACAAGAACATGTACGATTCGCTGACAAAGGTTATTGACGATAAAACGGGAGGAATTTACTTTCTCGATGCTCCCGGTGGGACAAGACATGTTTCTATTGATTCTGGGAACAATTCGGTCAAGATCTCTAATAACGTTGGCCGCTGCATCCCCTGGCATGGCTGCAACATTATTGGAAGGCAGTCGAACTGCAAATTCCGCTTTGAAACTGACGACGAATCTTCTCACGGTTGAAATGAACCTCCCACCGGCTGCTAAATTGGCAACGGCCAAATTCGTGTTGATGTTTCCACTGAATTGATATCGTTCCCTGCTAATTTTTGCGAGTTCACAACGTCGGAAGAGCAACACATTACACAAAATTATAAAAATCTCGATTGGATTAATTAAAGGGCAGTACTAGCAGCGAAGAATGAGGACATTGATGGCTTGAATTAGATTTTAGAATTTGTTTACCGCGTGACCGACGAGGATGATGCGACCAACAATTGACCGAATTTTTCAACTCGATTAATGTGCCGCATAATTTACAGATGAAGGTGGGATCGATCATAATCATATTGCGGAATCTAAATCAACCGAAATTGTGCAACGGTACGCGGTTGTCCGTCAAGAATCTGATAAACAATGTGATTTAACCGACGATCTTCAAAAACAAATTCAAAGAAGAGGAAGTCCTTATCTTACGAATCAGATAATTCCAACTGATCATCCATTCCAATTCCCCGAAGACAATCAATAAATCGCAAGGCCAATCTTTGGAAGTATGTGGATTAATCTCGAATTTCCCTGTTTTAAGTGCGGTCAGCTGAACGTTGCCTTTCACGTTTAGGAGAATCGACTTCGTTGCTTGTTTTTGCGACGGGAAACTAATCGAAAAACATTGTTTATCATACAACTCTCTACTGAGTTTATCTAAAGGCATTAAATTGGGGCGGGACGAAGTTCGCCGGGTCCGCTAGTGTTGTCATAAATTAAAAACAACTTGTCCGATTTTGTTAAATTAAATTTACAAAATGTTTGATTTACAATATCTTTTTTAGGCAAAAATAAAAAAAAATTGGCATTTGATAAAAATTAAATAAAATTTGGAAAAATTCGAAAACTTCAAAAAGTTATAAATTTTATTTATTTGTAGTAAAGCTACATAGGTCCAAAGAGGTCCAAAAGAGCCTAAAACATGACAAATTCCCCTTCACTTACTAACTTCAAATCAATACTAAATTATTATGGCATGTTACTTGACAAAACGAATGATGCAGAACTTCTTCTTTTTGGAGCTACTTTTACATGCAGTTCTCAGAATTGAGTCCCAAAACCATGTTCTGTACTGTGTAATTTCGCAAATAAAAAAAATTTTTATTTTTAATAATTTTGTCATAAATTATCAAAAAGGAAATTTATGTCACATCACACAACGTCACGTCACGTTTCACAAAAAAAAATCAAAACAATTTTTGAAGTTCAACAAGTTGTAAAATATATTTTAAATATTCCAAATCATGTATTTGTGTTTTGTTAGTCGATCTTACAGTACATTATATTAATTTACGTTAAGTGTATCGAAATGATACAACAAATTCGGCTCAAGATCAGAAAAGTGTTTTTTTTTATTTATTGTTTGATATTAATTTACGTTGTGTATCGAAATGATACAACAAATTCGGCTCAAGATCAGAAAAGTGTTTTTTATTTATTGTTTGTTCCAAATCATATTTAAAAAATTTTTACCAAATAAATGCGACTCAATTCGCACTGGTTTGTATTTTTGTGAAAAAAGAAAAAACTGACTTCTATTTTTGTCACGTAACGTCACCCTTTCTATTTGCTAATACTTTAGGACCATCAGTTCAATGGATTTCGTCTCTCTGACTTAATATAGAGCTTTTTAAGTATTACACAAAAAGATAAAGAAATTATAAAAAAAATCAAGTTTTTCATTGTTTCTCATTTCATTGAAACGTACGATCTGTCACGCATGTGACTTTTAAATTTCCCTTATCATGTGAATTAAAGTAGACATCGATCATGAAATTCGATACATGCTTTACGTTTATATTTACAACTAGCTTACCCTGCTCGCATTGCTCTACTCGTAGTTACAATAAAACTTCATAAGAGTATAAGCTTTACATGTAAATTACGAATTTCCAAAAATCACTTCTTAGCTGACGTTTACTTGTACTCGTAAAAGGGAATACTAACATACCCTTTATTTAATCATGTTTCCTTGTAGCCTACGATAATGGTCCTACGGATAATACCACACAGTGAAAATGTCATTGCACCCGGTCCATATATTATCCTGATATAAGAATTTTTTTAAAAAAGGGCGTGGCACCGCCCATTTCCCAGCAAGACGTGTAAGCCTCCTTGTACAAGTAACATATGTAGCAAATCTCATCTTCATACCCTTGTGAGATATGTCAAATTCGAATTTCGGTGTATGTGGGCGGTGCCACGCCCCTTTGTCTAATTATTCATACAGCCAATGATGGCGGCCACACTGACAGTACTCCACTGTTGGAACTTCATGGCTATCGGTCCTTTTATTTGGCCGAAATAATGATTTTTTAGAAAAGGGCGTGGCACCGTATTTTTCTTGTACAATCAACATATCTATCAAATCTCGACTTCGTACATATAATGGTTTATGAAATACAGCCTGATTTATTTCAAAATTTGAGCTGTATGGGACAGCACCACCACCATTTTACCTCCTTGCAGTCCGAATTTCCAAAAATCCCTTCTTAGAGCGCGCCTAAGTCATAAAAGGAACTTGAATTCCAAATTTCAAGGTTCAGCCTTACTTACAATATTTACAAGCACTGTAGAAAATGTTATAATGAAAATTCAGAACACGAGAAAGAGTGTAACGCATTAAAGCAGACGTGTTGCACCCCAAATCCGTTTCATGACTTTTTAAGACGATTGAGCCATTTCCGTCTTTCTGACTAACTGGATGGCTGGTGGCCAGGATAACTCGAGTAAACCTTAACTGATCTTTGAGACATTTTACCAGTATTATTATTTTTTAGAATGAAGTAATTGGATTGTAAATAGCCAGAATAGCCCCACGCCTTCTATACCACCCATACAACCCAATCTTTTTTGTAAAAATAATATCTCACCCATAACTTCCGAACGGAAAGCCGGAGTACATTTAAATTTGGTCACTTCAATTACCTTATAATAACAGACAAACTTTCAGAAAATCATAACATTTGTCACACCCCTTTTGGTAGCTACCCTACAAATGACCAAATTGACCCTCATAGATTTACATACCTATTTTTTTGTGAGTTCATTAAATTCAGTCATATATTGCGTAAGATGTACGTTTATGATAATTTCACTCTGAAATGAATTTGGTCTAAATCGTCCGACTCCTTCTGGTACCTCCCATAAAAATGACCTATTTTAGTAAAATTATTATTTCTTCTATACCTTCCAAACGGACCACTCGAGGATAATTGAAATTGGTCCGTTTAACTATCTTCTTTTACTAGACAAATACTGAGAAAATAGAAGCATTTGCCACACCCCTTCCGATACTGCCCATACAAACGACCGAATTCACCCTCATAGTTGTACATACGTTTTTTTGGTCATATTTTGTGCAAGTTATAAGCTTATTGAAATTTGACTCAGGAATGAATTTGGGGTTATATCGGCCGACTCCTTCTGGTTCCTCATATAAAAAAATAAATTATTTTTTTTGGAAATTTTAAAATTACTCCAACCATTAGAAACTAAAATTTTGTGAAAATGAGCAAATTCACTTAATTGTGAATAAATTCGGAAATAATCAATCTATTCCTATAATCATTTTGTTAATATTACATGTGGCTTTGCGATTAAGCAATAAATTTGACAAATTTTTGCAGTTTTCTATTTTTCATGATTTTTTTAAAACCAAAAAAATTTTTTTTTTGCTTTTATTTTTTATTATAACTCTGGAACTACTGAGCAAATTGCAACGCAATATTTAATCGAGTTAAATTTTATGTAAACTTAAATTTTTCTAAGTTTATTTTAATAATATCTAACTAACCCTCTTTAAGTTATCATTAATTATGTGGAAATCGTCAAAAAAAATTCTAATTTTACTTAAAATTTTTAAAAAAGAAAAATCCCTCCATTTTGAGTTAAATTTCGACCATATTTGTACTGCTGAAACCGCAATACATCAAAATTGTATATTGGTTTTTGAAGCGTTTAAATTTTTTTGAATTCGTTGCCTTGTGTAATTCAGGTATAGTAAAAGCTGACGTTTGCAATCGTCGATAAGCAAGTAGGTGCCGTTAGTGTCGTTTCATTTATGAGGTGTAAAGGGAACTAAAGTTTTTATTTTACATTCTCAAAGCTCTTTACACCACTGTTCCTTGTTCGTCATGGCTTTTGACAGTGGCGAGTCCACCTATGAGTGCATACATATGTTAAACCACAGCGAGACATGCCATGGATATTGTTGTTTTGTCCGCTAGTCTTAACTGTGTGTGTTTTTTTTTTAAATTTCTGTGATTTTTTCCCTCCTTTCTGGACCATTTATTCGCTTCTTGTTCATTTTAAAAGTAACAAAATGTCTCAGCCAGCCGCATAACGACGCATAAGCATTTTTAGTGAATGACTTTAGGTGTGGTTGGCTTGATTTAGAGTTAAGCCCGGTTCAGGGGAGTGATTGCTTACACTCCGCTTCGCATTACAGGGGGAGGGGTTACCACCATACGCGTTGGCTTTGTTTCGTTAGGTTTCGTTGATTTGCAGTGATCGTGTGATCAAACACACGCAACTTGTGCACAGCACATGCCGCTTTAATTCACGCAAGTGATTGTGTGTGTGTTTTTTTTCTCTACTCAAAAAATTTAAATAATTTGGTGCTTAGTTCAGATTTAAAGTAGAAAAATTGGTAGTTAAAGTCACCACCAACCACCATCGCTGCTGTCCCTGTCACTGTCTAGGCAGTACCCATAGAGTTGCCTTGATTGTTGGGGAGACTTTATCAGCGATTGCGTTGCTTATATGGAAATCGATACGTTTATGTGACGTGCTGGTTGAATTTATTCAAATCAGAAGCTTTAAGCGTTTGTATTAATTAAAATCGCGCGATAGCAATTGTGTAATCCTTGACTTTAGGAACTTTTGTGACCGCACAAAAGGAAAGGAGTTACAAAGTGTGTCGAATAAGAATGTAAATTTTTGAGAAATATGGGTAGAGGATTTTTAAAATTTGCCGTAGTTAATATAATCCTTGAAATTAAAAAAGAAATACCAATAAAAAATATTAAGACATTTTTCATTTATAAATTCTGTAAAATTTAATGGATTTTTATCGTGGCATGGATGATATTTGTGCATTCAGTGAATTTATAGGCATTATATTTGCAAACAAACTGAAACGAACTTACTAGTCCAGTGTCAGACAAAACCGAATGCACGCACAAGTTTGTGTATGGGAATGTGTAGCAACCCTCAATCTGACACTGACCATAGGCTGACCGCTTTGAATTAAACACAGCTTCACGTACGTGTGAATTGTCATTCGTGTCTATATGAAAAAGACAATTGTTACCGGCCTCGCGAGGCTATGGCATGATAACATGTTCCAGTGCAAAACAGATCCAAACGTCAGTGTGAGATAAATTTTTAAAGTTTTATTGACCATACGTCCTATGTTTGAGATATTGGACAGCTTCTTACCAAACGGCTACTAACTACTCGAAGTAATCCTAACACAGTACAACACATGATTTTGGGGTTCAATTCTGAGAACTGCACGTGAAAGTAGCCTCAAAAGGAAGAAGTTCTGCATCATTAGTTTTGTCAAGTTACATGCCATAATAATTTAATATCGATTTGAAGTTAGTAGTATGTAAGTATAGGAGAATTTGTCACGTATTACGCTCTTTTGTTATATTGTTATATGGTGGCGTATGATTATCATAGGTAATATTCCACGTAAATCATACGCCACGGAGCACAACAGTTTTATTTTAACTGCTACAAAATATACCCAATTCAAAATCATTTGATGAATGGAAAAGTGAAACTGTTGCTTATGTACGGAAACGTTATATAAACAGATTAAAGGAATTTTAATTCTTAATTTTTTTTTTTAAATTTGTTTCAGCCTAATCCTACTAGTGATTCTCGAGTTATGTTAAACAAAAGAGCCTAAAACGTGACAAATTCCCCTATACGATACTTACTTACTTCAAATTGATATTAAATTATTATGGCATGTAACTTGACTAAACGAATGATGCAGAACTTTCTCTTATTGAGTCTACTTTCACGTGCAGTTCTTTATTTGAGTCCCAAATCAATGAGCTGGAAAATGTTGTACTGTTTTAGGAAGCGATCCCTGCTTTAATGAAAATATGTAGTTAAATTAGAGTTGGAACCAGAATCATAGGAACACTAGGCGAATAACTTTAAGATTTTGAATTTCAAGGGGCCAATCTTGGCATGATGATTAAAATACGCATATATCATGCCGAAGAACAGGGTTCGATACCTATCCCACTTATCAACATCTCTTTGATCGGCAGTCCCCTCGATGTTGTCGACAGCATCTTCGCATTAGTCAAGTCTAGTAAAAGCTTCTCAAACAGTGGACGTTCGCAATTCGTCTGTAAAATATAGGTCCCGTTGTATGAGCCTTAAACTAGAAGCGTGTTAACCACTCAAATGTGAGAAGCTTTGCAATATCTGCATCATTGGATGTAAATAACACAGGGCGACAAAAAAAAGTATACCTGGAAAATTATACTAGTTTTCTGGTAGGTGCTGCCGAGCACTACAAGAATCTGTTTTTCAAATTTCCCAAAACCACCAATATTGTTAGTTACGGGTAAAAAAAAACGGTTTTTCGTACTTTTACGCACTTATAAGCCAGTAACTCGGATAAATATGAACCGATTTTAAGTTTCTTATCGTATTTATAATAAAAAGACTTTCCAACGATATGTATAGTTTGTTTTGTTAAAGTTCAAAAAACTCATTATATGAGTATAAAAAAATAAGTTAAAAATATAGCAGTTTTTTACTATAAAATCGTCCGTCCTTCCGCTGGAAATACCCATATTTAGTTCTAGAAATTTATCAATATTGCAAATAGTATAAATTATAAATGAAATTTAAAATTTTTTTAGGTTCAGATAACTTTACAAATTTTGTAAATTTTTTAATGACAACTAAATTTTCATAATACATTGACAATTTTTTTTTAAATATCTATATTTATAAATTCTGTAAATTTATATAATTTTATAATTTTTGGTTTTTGTAAATTTAAAAAAAAAATTATAAAAAACTTGATTTTGTTAAAATTTAAAATATTTTTTTCAATTCTGTAAATTTTAGAAATTTTATAAATTTAAAGTTTTCATTAATACAAATTTAATAAAATTTAAAAAAAAAGTTTTTCTAATTTTATAATTTAAAATATTATATTTAGATACTAGCTGGCCCGGCAGACTTCGTCCTGCCTCCAAATTTTTGTAATATATGTTGAGTGTAGTTGAAATCTAATAACGATTGGTTTATTTCTTTGACCTCTAAAATATTTCAATTTAAAGGGCGAGGTTTCCCGGACAAATTCTGTTCTTCATATATCTTAAAGATTATTATATATTATTATAAGAATTGGTAAAACGGATCAGCAGTGTCGTCCATGATGTGATGAAAACTTACTTATTGATAGGCATATATTCTAAAACCACATTTTTAAACCGATTGACTGACATGTAACTTTCTGCGTTGGTGTACTGGGTGATTGTACCTTTTTATCCCTAGGAGTACGAATTTCCAAAAATGCCTTCATGAGGCTCAGCAACCCCATTATACGTATGGTCTGGGTGATATCAACAGTTATTCCTATTTTCGTTATTGTCCCCTAAAATTTCGAAATGGGAAAAACCACTTTGTGAAGCTCTTTAATTCTGTAGGAAGTACGCCATTATAAAAGTTAGTCATTCTTCTTTAAGCCTTTTTGCGGTTTGGGTGACCACCTATAGCCAATCCTCAACTTTCACTGAAATTTTGGGACAAATGGGGTCAACCGTTTTCACAATTAGTGGTGACATCAACATGTACATCTTTTTTTATATATAGACTTCTGAATAACTATGATGTTAAAAAAAGTGACTTAATGACATTCCAAAAATTAAGTGTATCATAAGCTAAACACCGGCAACTGGTTCCAAACATACATTCAAATTTTTCTCTTGCCAACAAAATCATATATTTTAAGTTTAAGTAAAATCGGACAATCGATATAAATTATCGAAATAATTCAACCCCAGCCAAATCAACTGCGGGTCCATATATACAAAAAAAATGCTCAAAATAAAACAAATATACATTCTAAATTTCAGTCTAATTGTTTAATTCATTAAAATTTTCATTATAATTCCACAATAGCGACAGCTACCGGGTCAATTTATATAAAAAAATTTTTCTCAAGGTTCCACAAACATAGACACTAAATTTCAGTTAAATTGGTACATGCATTCAAATTTTCGCTATAAATCCACCCTAGCGCCATCTACCGGGTCCATTTGTACATACGATTTTTTCTAATGATCAAACAAACATAGATTCTGAATTTCAGTTAAATTGGCCCATTCGTTAAAGTTTTGATTGTAAACCGACCCCAGCGCCACCTACCGGGTCCATTTGTACATAAAATTTTGTCTCATGATCAAACGAATATCCATTCTAAATTGCAGTTGAATTGGTACATGTATTCAAATTTTCCGTTCTCAAGTGATGGTATGTCATACGTGGACCATTTCATTTTTATATATATAGATTCATAAATTTTTGAAATTTCATATATTTTGTAAATATTATAAATTGATATATTTTTCTAAATTTTATAAAAAATCTCAAATTTAATTTTGCATATTTTAAATTTATTAAATTTTATTCTCTTTATAAACTTTATGAACTTTGCTAATTTTTTAAAATATAATAATTTAAAAAACAAAAGTGAAAAATGTAATTTACCAATTTTGTAAATAGGCAATTCTATTGGGACGGGTGTGACCAAATTACTTACATTTATGGTTATAATTCATAAATAGAAAATTTATTATTAAAAAAAATCTGTGAATACCATGAATGTTAAGTTTTAAAACGTTTAGTAACACGCATACACTGAAAGAACCTGATTTCTGCTCAGAATGTCCATTAAAAGACAACGACGGGTGTGACCTTAGGAATTTAAGCTTTTACAAAATTATGACTTTCAAGTTAAATTCTGTAAAATTTTCCGTAGAAATTATGATGTAGTTAATTGTTTATATTGTTTTTGATAGTGTTAAGAAAAAAAAAAAATTGCTTTTTGTGACGGGTGTGACACCATTTTACGACGGTTTTACTAGGTCACTCCAAAAGTATAAAGAAATTAAAGTTTTTGTAGAGTTCAATTTTATACCAAATATAAAGTTAAACATATAAGAAAATTATAGACATATTTTTATTCGTTATCTGTACTATCGTATACATCATCATTAGAATTGGTCAATTTTTTTTCTCGACCAAGTGGTTATCAAAATCGTAATCTACGATGAATTCTAAGAAAATTTTCCTAAGAAACCATGGGTGTAAAATCAAAATAAAACCGCTGGTTATTTACGAGAAACTTTTCGTATTGGGGAAAAATCCACAACAAGCCCCGGAACTGCCCCCCAGAGAGTTCAAATAAGTGACCGACACCCACTCATTCTTCCCACCTAACATTTTTCCCAAACATACCTACCCCCATCTTCAACCCCTAAAGGGGGCTTCCATACAAAAATCAAATTTTTATACAAAACAGCTCCTAGAGAAGTCAAATGTATGACCGACCCTCAATATTTTCTTTTCAACCCCAACAGTTTCTCAAAACATATCTACTCTCTATTTTCTACCCTTAAGGTGGTTTTCATACAATTTTTTGTTTAATTATCTCCATCCGCTCCAATGGTGCCTCCCAGAGGGGTAAAAAGTACGACCGACCTCCACTAGTATTTTCCTCCAAGGCTCTCATACAAAATGCACTTATTTATGTACTGGCCTTTCATGTCAATCGTATTTAAGAAAACCCAAACATTGTGTTTGTTATGGCGTATGGCAGTTTTAATTTTTTACACAGGGACGGGTGTGATCAAATGTTTTCTGTAACTAAATACCCAAATAAATGATCAGAAATTGTTATTATTGGAAAGTATTAATGTTTTATCATGTAAAGTAACAAATTTATTAAAAATATTTATTTTCATATTTACTGGGACGGGTGTGACACAAAATTCGTATATTTTAATTTGCTCATAAAAATTTTACTATAAAACATACTAAGCCGAAACTTTATGAGAAAGCAAACAGATGCTTTGTCTTTGCGGATATAGCAGTTTTTACATATCAAAATAAATGAAATATTAAAAAATGTTAATGTAAGTCCTAGCATGTAATACGAGTACTGGAGATGAGAGTGTTCGTTATATGCTCATTTCAAACTGTTGTCAAATTGATAAAAATTAAAAAAAAAATAGAATTTTTTTCATTCGTCCATAATTGTCGTTCTTTTGTACTTATCAATTGCGCGATTTTTATTTAAAATATGAAATTATAATTTTTCCTGTATAGGGCCGTTTTACGTCGAATTTATCAAATTTTACTTTTTTTAAAAATTTGTAAATGATATAAATTTGGTAAAATTGATAAACTTGAATTGTGGCGCCTCAAAGTTTTAAATAAGTTTTTTGTAAATTTTATATATTTTGTTTAATACATTTTATGTATTTTTTGTATTTTTTTCGTATTTTTTAATTTTCCATAAATTTGTTAATGTTTAAAAATAAAAAAAAAATTTTAAATTCTTAAAAATTTTTAAATTTTATAAATTTCGAAAATTTATAAAATTTTACTAATTATACTTATTTAAAAATTTATAAGGATTCTCAAAAAAACACACTAAATTACAAAATTCATTTGATGTGTAAAATTTACGAAAATCAATATAATTTTATTTTGCATATAAAATAAATTTTAAAAATTACAAATTTTTTTTATTTAACATCTTGTGTGCATTTAAATTCGACTAGCCACATTTTTCATATCATAGTTTGCATTAACTCCCTTTAAAGTCTTATGTCAGATAACCATAAAAATGCAAAACATTGTATATCTACACTGTTGAGCAAAAGTGTACTTACATTAAGTCAAATGAGTACTGCCGGAAATGTCGCTCTGAATTCGCGGCCGTTTTAAATGTAATATTGTTCCTGATATAACCATGCATAGAACTAGACTAAAGCGTCAGTATCTAGCATAATAGTTTTATTTGTGTTTAAATATAACAACTAGGATTGATGTATGTATATATCTAGAACAGTGAACGGCAGCCCAATACAACAACAATATGAGTTTGTTTTCGTGAGTTGCTTTCTTCCCTCTCGCACTGTAGTAAAGGAAATTGTGATATAAAAATCCAGTAAATAATTAATTAATATTACTCCCGTGCGCTTAGCAATTAAGATTAACGTATAAGAATTCGTTTTTACGCAAAAAATTCATTTATTTTATTGTCGTGCTAACAACAAGCATCGACACAACCTCTTTGGGCGAATGCTTAAGCGAGACTAAATGCATTTGTTTGTTTTCGTCCAATGTGTGAGCGAATGCGTGTATATCGTGCACATGGGTTATCTGACGACGTTGACTGATCTAGAAACACAGCTTCAACTAGACTGAGTATAAAGTCCAACAATTTCTTTTAAACCTGGAAATCTTAGTTATTGTCCAACCACGAGCGCATCTATTGATTTATATAGATTTAAAT
Organism: Muscina levida; assembly: GCA_964034835.1. Lineage (NCBI taxonomy): Eukaryota > Metazoa > Arthropoda > Insecta > Diptera > Muscidae > Muscina > Muscina levida. Next base: position 31,579,275 of record OZ035883.1, on the reverse strand, counting down.
TTATATCACATTTAGCAAGTCTAAACACAAGTATTGCTAAAACTAATTTCATATCACAATGAGTGTATCCTATGTAATATTGGTGAATATTACACACATTTCTTACCTACTTTTAGCTGCCACTGTCCCTGTGATATTTTTTCATTGCAAACATATATGCCCCAATATGTATAAATGGCATCTAACAACTTGCAACAATTTGATTTATTACAATGACTCGGAAAATCAGAACAGCAACAACTGCAACATAAAAATCGATTTTTTTTTATAGTTTAACAGTCTTAAATCATTGTCTTGGCACAACACAATGTGCGTGCAGTGCAACACATATCATGCGCCGCGATACGATCAAATGATTTCATTTTATTTTCATACGATTTAGTTTTAAATAACAAACTATACAAGAGTAATATACAAAACAAAAAATAACAAAAATATTTAAATAATATGACATTTACCTATACACAAGAAACACATTAAAGCTAAGACAGACAAACAGACAGATAGAATGAGAAGGATGTACGAAAGATGGAAATAGTCTTAGGTGGTACTAATGCATCAGATCAACTGACTCATTCGCTTCGATTTAAAAGAAACGAACGGGAGCAGGCACAGCAACTGCGGGTTTGGCAACAGCCACAGCTGGCACTGGACCACGTTGTACTATGGCATTGAAACCATTGATGGGATCAGCGGTATAGAAGACGGTACGCAAAGAACCGTCAGCATCGACCACCGAATAGGAACCCTTGACAATGTCACCATCTCTGACTTCTTGTTGGCTCTTGCTGTCACCGGTGAGGGCATCCTGGACGTTGTAGGCAAAAGCGTACTGGGGATGAGGATCGATGTTGGTGTTGATGGGAACAGCAGCTGGTACAGCGGCCACTGGAGCGCCAGCAAAGGCGACAGGTGCGGGACCTCTGAGGAGAGCGCATTCCATGGCGGCGACCAAAGCCAAGCAGATGAATGTGATCTAAATTAGAAACAACAAAGAAAGGGATAATTACAAATATGTAAAATGGTAGGAGAGAAAACAATTTAATATGGTTTAAGCGCCCCATAGGCGAGTCCCGCTTGTTCGGCAAAACTACAATAGACACCTTTTCTGTAATGATTTCGTCGATTCTACCACCCAGTACTTACTAATTTATACTTTTTATAGTATACATCATTAACGATTTCGTTTAACTGCGTAAATACTTATTTCATTAATCCAAAGTAAGCGAGCGTTGCGTCAATTGACTCACATGCGCATTACTAGGGGATAGTAAAATAAACAGACATATTCATTTTCATATTTTTTTTTACTCTTCTCTTCTCTATTTTAAGTGCCGTTATTCTCTGATGTGTTTGTAGCAAATAAAAAAAAATAATTTAATGATCGGTATGTTAAACGGTGGTTGAAAAATTCCAATTAGTGTTTGATCTGGAAATGTAAAGTCAACAACTGTATTAGAAGTTTTTCGTGTTTGAATGCAAAGTTCTCCCGGCTTGTTTTTAGTATGGGATATGAAAG
>OZ035883.1:31522756-31572756 GCA_964034835.1 Muscina levida | reverse complement strand
ATTTATTTTATTTATTTTATTTATTTTATTTATTTTATTTATTTTATTTATTTTATTTATTTTATTTATTTTATTTATTTTATTTATTTTATTTATTTTATTTATTTTATTTATTTATTTTATTTTATTTATTTTATTTATTTTAAACTGTTTGTTTGTTAGTGTTAGTCGATCGTGTTTTATATATTAAATTTACGTTAAGTGTATCAAATGATACATCAAATTCGGCTTACGATCAGAAAAGTGTTTTTTTTTTTGTTTTTTTTTTTTATTGTTTGATATTTTTGGTCAAATTCAGTGTGTCACGCACTAGGATGACGCGTTTCGAACTCCATGACGAGTTCATCTTCAGACCCCTTTGTGACGAACTGATGCACAATGGTACATCATCAGCTGTATATATATCTACAATTATGTCAAACATGTACATGCGAGTAGATATCAGCCGAAAATGTCCTGCACCAATTATAGTTTTTGAATTTGACCGTTAATATTCAAACATGAGAAATGGAGGAAAATCTTTCCCCACGATTCCCTTTTTACCTCAAAGCTTAAGCTTCTTTACAAGGTTTTTTTTTGTTTGTTGGTAAACTAAGCTTACTTTAAATTTTTTCTATGTCAAAGTAAGGCATTTAGTTTTCAGGCCGTGCCGTGCCAGTGTATTTTCTGATCGTAAGCCGAATTTGATGTATCATTTGATACACTTAACGTAAATTTAATATTTATTTTATTTATTTTATTTATTTTATTTATTTTATTTATTTTATTTATTTTATTTATTTTATTTATTTTATTTATTTTATTTATTTTATTTATTTTATTTATTTTATTTATTTTATTTATTTTATTTATTTTATTTATTTTATTTATTTTATTTATTTTATTTATTTTATTTATTTTATTTATTTTATTTATTTTATTTATTTTATTTATTTTATTTATTTTATTTATGGTTGGTTGGTTGGTGTGCGGGCATCTCCATCTTCGAGGAGAACACTTAGGTCCTTATGGACCCATTGTGACACCCGTTGGGCATTTACGCCGTCCCTTCAACCTATGCTATCAGCGCGTGTGCTGCATGATTGCGTTGCCAGTTGTCGATTGGGTATCCGGAGTTTCGATCCAATCCGTCCAGTTTATAATTTTACAAAAGTTGTTAATCCTTCCGATATCCAACGATGCAAGTTCCTCTGCACCATTTAGGAAGGGTTTCCCCAGGGTTTCCAGTCTCCTTCTGTATAGCGCTGGGCAATCACATATAATGTGGTCGGTGGATGGTTCAATGCTGCCGCAGTAGATGCATTCGCTTTTTGTTGCGAATCCCATTCTGCTCGCATGACTGCCTATGGGTTCATGTCCCGTCAGGAATGTAATAATTTTCCTTATCTGGTCCCTCTCTAGGCTTACCAGGTACGATGTGCGTTTCGCGTTGTATTCTGGCCAAGTCTTTTTGGCCTTTCTACAGGTTTCTTCATTCTTCCATCTGTCGTTTGCAATTTCAAACGTTAGATTTCCAATGGTACTTTTACAGGTGGATATAGGGCGAAGTGCTACGTGTTCAACGTCGCATTCCTGCAGGGCTGAGCCCTGTCTGGCCTCTTCGTCCGCTCTGCAGTTGCCCTCGATTCCGCTGTGTCCGGGTATCCACGTAACCAGAACTCTGTTATTCCTGGATATCTCGTTAAGAGATTTCCGACAGGCACTGACCACTTTCGATTTGATGTCACTGGACTTCAATGAGTTTACCGCCGCTAGACTATCCGTGAACAGGAGAATATCCTCCTGTGATATCTTCCTCACGTTGATCGTGTCCGCGGCTCGTTTAATAGCAAGTACTTCCGCTTGGAAAACGCTGCAGTAGTCTGGAATTCTCGATCTTATACTTAGGCCTAGGTCCGCGGAGTAGATACCATAGCCGACCTTGTCATCCAGTTTGGACCCATCGGTAAAGATGTTTATTGGTCCATACATTGCGTTCTCGTTCTCTGCCCACTCCTTTCTAGTGGGCGTTTTGATTTCGTAGAGAATGTTTGATTTCCGTGTATTGAGCACGTAGTCAGTTTCAAGTGAGATGTTGATATGGTTCAGGATCCTTGAATGTCCTATGGAAGGATTCCAATGTTCAATCTCGTTTAGTCGAATAGCTGATTTGATTATTTTATTTATTTTATTTATTTTATTTATTTTATTTATTTTATTTATTTTATTTTTTTTATTTTATTTTATTTTATTTTATTTTATTTTATTTATTTTATTAATTTTATTTATTATATTTTTTTATTTATTTTATTTTGTTTTATTTTATTTTATTTTATTTTATTTTATTTTATTTTATTTTATTTTATTTTATTCTATTTTATGTTATTTTATTTTATTTTATTTTATTTTATTTTATTTTATTTTATTTTATTTTATTTATTTTATTTATTTTATTTATTTTATTTATTTTATTTATTTTATTTATTTTATTTATTTTATTTATTTTATTTATTTTATTTATTTTATTTATTTTATTTATTTTATTTATTTTATTTATTTTATTTATTTTATTTATTTTATTTATTTTATTTATTTTATTTATTTTATTTATTTTATTTATTTTATTTATTTTATTTATTTTATTTATTTTATTTATTTTATTTATTTTATTTATTTTATTTATTTTATTTATTTTATTTATTTTATTTATTTTATTTTATTTGTTTTATTTATTTTATTTTATTTTATTTTATTTTATTTTATTTTATTTTATTTTATTTTATTTTATTTTATTTTATTTTATTTTATTTTATTTTATTTTATTTTATTTATTTTATTTATTTTATTTATTTTATTTATTTTATTTATTTTATTTATTTTATTTATTTTATTTATTTTATTTATTTTATTTATTTTATTTATTTTATTTATTTTATTTATTTTATTTATTTTATTTTTTTATTTTATTTATTTTATTTATTTTATTTTTTTTATTTTATTTATTTTATTTATTTTATTTATTTTATTTATTTTATTTATTTTATTTGGTTGGTTGGTGTGCGGGCATCTCCATCTTCGAGGAGAACACTTAGGTCCTTATGGACCCATTGTGACACCCGTTGGGCATTTACGCCATCCCTTCAACCTATGCTATCAGCGCGTGTGCTGCCTGATTGCGTTGCCAGTTGTCGATTGGGTATCCTTAGTTTCGATCCAATCCGTCCAGTTAATAATTTTACAAAAGTTGTTGATCCTTCCGATATCCAACGATGCAACTTCCTCTACCCCATTTAGGAAGGGTTTCCCCAGGGTTTCCAGTCTCCTTCTGTATAGCGCTGGGCAATCACATATAATGTGGTCGGTGGATGGTTCACTAGTAGTTGCATTCGGTTTTCGTTGCGAATCCCATTCTGCTCGCATGTCTGCCTATGGGTCCATGTCCCGTCAGGAATGTAATAATTTTTCTTATCTGGTCGCTTTCTATGTTTATTTTATTTTATTTTATTTTATTTTATTTTATTTTTTTATTTTTATTTTTATTTTTATTTTGTTTTATTTTATTGTATTTTATTTTATTTTATTTTATTTTATTTTATTTTATTTTATTTTATTTTATTTTATTTTATTTTATTTTATTTTATTTTATTTTGTTTTATTTAATTTTTTTTATTTTATTTTATTTCATTTTATTTTATTTTTTTTCGTTATCTTAACTTATTAAAACGTCCCCCCTCCCTACTTTTGATAGAAAACTCACACTTTTTATATTTTTGTACTGAACTTTTTATTCAGTAAATGCACACGACAGTTCCCTTTGCGTAGTTTCATCTTTTGCATCGATTTTGCTACGAGAAATTCGAGTCACTTACATGCTAAAACAACAAAAACAATTATTGTTACATAGTCTGTACATAGTATGTATGGTTTTGTATGTATGTATGTATAATGCTACATGGATGTCGTATTTACATGCCTTCTCTTGTTTTATATACAACTATATGAAATAGTATATTATGTACAACATTATATACAAATGAATAACAATAATGAGCAGAAAGAATCAAATATTATATTACAATATTTTAAGGACAATCAATGTCCTGTATTAACAGATCCCAGGATATGAACTTCATACGCTGTTGCTGCTCTCTCCAAGGATCCTTTAAGTATAACAAAAAGCGTTACAGTTGAGGAGGGAGATAGAGAGAGAGAGAGCGAGTTGTAGGCCTTGAGAGAGTGGGTGTTGGTGTGAGACATTTAAATAATAATAATGACAAGTGGGTGATAGTGTGAGTGATTGAAAAAAGGATGTCAGTTTCCTAGGTGATTGTTGATGAATACGAGATTAAATCCTAGTAAAAAAATAAGTTAAGATATGTTTACAGTACTTATATTAGAGAAAAAATAAACACTCTTGTGCTTTCGAAAAATCACAAGTCCAATATGCGTATGCCTTGTTGGGTCGTCATCGGTCAGTGCGGTATTGTAACTAGAAATGCCAGAGGTGGTGGTGGATGCATGGAACGCTTAGTGGTGATAGCCTCCATAGGAGGGGGCAGCATAAGCTACCTTGGCTACGGCTGGAGCGGCATAGGCCACAGCAGGAGCAGCATAGGCCACCTTGGCAACAGCGGGAACGGCAGCAACAGCTACGGCGGGTTTGGCAATGATAGCAGCGCCAGATTTCTCAACGACAGCATTGAAGCCATTGATTTTGTCAGCGGTATAAGTGACCTGCAATGGAAAGAAGCCAAAGGAAAGGGGAAATTAAAGTGGATCATTTTAAAAATGGGGAAAAAATATCAAATAGTCCATTGAGATCCGAATGGACATTTCCATGGGAAAACACAACTACTTTCAATCATCTATTTTTATTTGTCCCTCTATTACTTCCGATGAGAATCTCTTCATATCTTTTATCCACTTACCTTACGCAATGTGCCATCGGCTTCAGTCAGCGAATAACTGCCATGGACAACTCCGTTCACTAAAGATTCCTGCGCAGCCTTAGAATCACCGGTCGAATGATCAGAGACGCCATAAGAGAAACTGTATTGAGGATTAGGATCGTATGGCTCGGGTTCAATGGTCTTCACAATTGTTGGAGCGGCAGCAACGGCAATTTTAGGGGCAGCTGCCACAATAGTGGGCGCAGGAGCTAAAACTTTAGCTGGTGCCGCATATGAGATGGCGGGGGCGGCATATGAGACGGCTGGAGCGGCGGCATATGAGACTGCTGGTGCGGCGGCATATGAGACAGCTGGAGCAGCAGCATATGAAACGGCTGGGGCTGCATATGAAACCGCTGGCGCATGTATTCCACCACCATAGATACCACCTGGTGCAGCAATTGCCATTGACAAGGACACGCTGAGTAATAATACCACCTTAGAGTGGAGAGAAAAGAGTTGAAGAGGAGTGGAGTGATGATATAAACGTAAAATCCTTTGTGCCGCTTCACGTGACATCCTTACCTTTGTGAACATTTTGTATTGAATTATTTGAGCTGTTGCTGCAACTGGGCTACTACTACTTTTTGGGGGAGCTGTTGTTTCCTTATTGAAAACTTTGCTGTTTGCTAGCAAAAATCTAACTTTGGTTTGAGATACATTCTCAAAGAAGTCTCTACTTTTATATGCCGAGGAATGTGCCACCACTCAGCCAAAGACGCGAGCGTGAGTCTTGCATCGTTAGCGCTGCATGCCTCGTTCGTTGTTTGTATATGGGAACGCACAACAGCGCTGTTGAAGAATGGCCGACCGGCATTTTCATTTGAAACGTCGCGCGAATCAAAACAATCAGAGAAAAAAATCTAATGATGCCAAGATCTGGTTTTGTTTTGTCTCTTGTTTGGTTTTTCTTCTTAAATGCGGATGATTTCTTCATCGGTCGATATTTCGTTCGCAGAGCGATCACCGGGCACTTTTAGTCGAACTTAGAGTCCAACTATTTTTTTGGATTTGTTTTTGGTTTTTTATGTTTGCTCTCAGCCATTTAGTTTTTCTGTTGTCAGATTGATCTGAAAATGCTTAAATCAGCTCACATACGCGCATGCGCACTGATTTTTCGCTGGTCATAAACGCACATATTTGATGGAACTGCGGGGCGGTGCATGCTGTGGCACGAATTTGATCATAAAAAAAAACTAAATAAAATAAATAAAATAAATAAAATAAATAAAATAAATAAAATAAATAAAATAAATAAAATAAATAAAATAAATAAAATAAATAAAATAAATAAAATAAATAAAATAAATAAAATAAATAAAATAAATAAAATAAATAAAATAAATAAAATAAATAAAATAAATAATATAAATAAAATAAATAAAATAAATGAAATAAATAAAATAAATAAAATAAATAAAATAAATAAAATAAATAAAATAAATAAAATAAATAAAATAAATAAAATAAATAAAATAAATAAAATAAATAAAATAAATAAAATAAATAAAATAAATAAAATAAATAAAATAAATAAAATAAATAAAATAAATAAAATAAATAAAATAAATAAAATAAATAAAATAAATAAAATAAATAAAATAAATAAAATAAATAAAATAAATAAAATAAATAAAATAAATAAAATAAATAAAATAAATAAAATAAATAAAATAAATAAAATAAATAAAATAAATAAAATAAATAAAATAAATAAAATTAATAAAATAAATAAAATAAATAAAATAAATAAAATAAATAAAATAAATAAAATAAATAAAATAAATAAAATTAATAAAATAAATAAAATAAATAAAATAAATAAAACAAATAAAATAAATAAAATAAATAAAATAAATAAAATAAATAAAATATATAAAATATATAAAATATATAAAATAAATAAAATAAAATAAATAAAATAAATAAAATAAATAAAATAAATGAAATAAATAAAATCAATAAGATTAAAATAAAATAAAACATTTTTCGCATCTTACTATATCTAATTAGATCAGTTTGTATATAAAATTGTTTACACTGGAAGATAACAAATATTTATATTTTAAAATTTTTTAAATGTATAGTACTTCTTGAATTTTATAACTGTCGTAGCTATAATAAGTATATTAAATTTAATTTAATTTATATTTCTAAATTTAATTTAGTTTACTAATTTTATAAATTTCTTTATTTTGTAAATGTTATAAAAGTTTTCAAATTGAAAATATTGTGTGAAATCTTAAATTTTCTTATAAATATATATAAATAACACTGTTTGTTTGTTACTTTTAGTTGATCGTGTTTTATATATTAAATTTTACGTTAAGGTGTATCAAATGATACATAAAATTCGGCTTACGATGAGAAAAGTGTTTTTAAATGTTTGATATTTTTGGTCAAATTCAGTGTGTCACGCACTAGGATGACGCGTTTCGAACCCCATGACGAGTTCATCTTCAGACACCTTTGTGACGAACTGACGCACAATGGTACATCATCAGCTGTATATATAATATCTACAATTATGTCAAGCATGTACATGCGAGGTAGATATTAGCCGAAAATGTCTAGCACCAATTATAGTTTGAATTTGACCGTTACTATTCAAACATGAGAAATGGAGGAAATTCTTTCCCCACGATTTCCCTTTTTACTTGAAAGCTTAAGAATTTCCTCAATTTCTCATGTTTGAATATTAACGGTCAAATTCAAACTTTTATTGGTGCTGGACATTTTCGGCTAATATCTACTTCGCATGTACATTACGGATATAACTTTTTAACAATTTTTTAAAATATCAAAATTGGCATAGCACAGTCCAATAGAGCATAAAAAACTATAAGGGAACGTATATTTATTTTTTCGTTAAGGTCAAAAAAAGTTTATTTTTATCTTTTAATAACTAACTCATAATTTTTTTTAATTTTTATTATACAAGTACATATGTAACTTTCAGTAATTTAAAAAATAATAAAAATAAAAAAAAAATTAAAAAACATAACACACTGAATTTGACCAAAAATATCAAACAATAAAAAACCCTTTTCTGATCGTAAGCCGAATTTGATGTATCATTTGATACACTTTAACGTAAAATTTAATATATATAACACTGTTATACAAAAAAAAAATATTTTTAATTTTTCTGGGTGTCTGAATTGTGATTCCTATGATTATTAATATCATGATTTCAAATATGTTTTCATATTTTTTTCATCAGGCACAGTTTCTTAGTTATTTGGATTTAAATGTTTTCAGCATTCTTCATTAAAATACATTTTGCATAAATGTAATGAAAACTCAATTTGATCCAACAGAATCTTTTCTAAATACAATAACCGATACTAGTAGAGCTTAAAACATGAAAAATTGGAACAACGAATATGTATTTTCTATTAGTTAAGAAAGTTATTTATTTATTTTATGCTGAATATCCTTGTAGTGTCCTAAAATGTTCCAGAGCAGTCAGCGAATATTTTTCTGGGTATCTGAATTGTGATTACTATGGGTGTTAATATAATGTTTTCAAATATGTTTTCAGATTTTTTTTTTTATCAGGCACAGTCTTTTAGTTATTTGAATTTAAATAAAATAAATCCAAATAAGAGGGCAAAAACGCACTTTCAAGGACATGTTGCATCCCAATTTTACTTAGAATATTAATAAGAGAATAAGGTGATTATAAAATAGAATAGGGCGATAATTGCAGCCGAAAAGGCATGTTGCTGATGTTGCCTACTGTTTTTACTTAATTTTTTAAACAATCGCCTCCATACAAATTTTTAATGGAAAACAAAACTTATTTTCAAATAACCAAATAACTATGCCTGATAGCAAAATTCTGATTAAGTATATGAATTTCCCATGTCAAAAACTCTTAGAAACACATAATGAAACACAAGAAAAACTGTTGAACAGTGTAATTTGTCAAAAATTTAAAAAAATTTTTGATGTACTAAAATCTCATTAATGTTATATAATTATGCAAAATTTTAATTTTTTAAATACAATTCATAAAATTAACTAATTTATTATTAATATTTTTTTTTTAATTTTAAAATTTTTTTTTAATTTGTATATTTTTTTTGTACAATTACATATTTTGTAAATTTTACTAAATTAAAAAACATAATTTTGAATTTCCATATTTTGGTTATGTCATGAATTGAATTCGTACTGCAAGCTTAGCCACCTCAGCTATGCCGCTGCAGATGCAGTTGCAAACAAAACATCTCGTTTAGATTTTAACCAGACCAGAAGACAACAACGACGCCACCTTAAAACTTATGCTCCAAAAAGACCAACGACAAAATTCACTAAATTTAACTTAAATGTACGAGTACGACAACTAGAGTATGTTGCTGATGTAACATTTTTCAATAACGTCAAAACGAACCCAATTCCAATTGAATTGACCAGCCGGTCAACAATTCGACCGACAATTCATTCACACATTGATGTCATTTAGACAAAGATATTCTAGTCGCGATTATTTTCCTTCAATTCTCATAAACGTCAATGTACAACGGAATATTAAGATCTCTGGGGTTTTAATGTTAATCGTGTGTGTCACATCGCAGCAGATTTTTCTCCGCTTCTTACATTTAATTGAATACAGTTGCCAGCAATCACCGACGAGATTATGTGAATAGTAGTCTAACCGTTTTTTTTTTCTGTCAATTTGAACGCAATGTTTTTAGTTAATCAAAATATAAAGTGGACTCGCCATTCGCTCGGCATAGCACATGGATGGTGTTAAGTCTGTGAACGCGTGAATGGCTGAAAAAAAGCATATGGTTAATGCAAAACATTGCATGTCGATCACATGTAAAATGCACTGGAATTGTAATGACACAACGTTGGCCGATAAAAACCAGACAAATTTGAATGAAGTTAATGTGCTGATAATGCAACCTTGATCCTCGTTGAATGTTATTTCCGCAATTGATACCATTCCGGTTAGTGAACTTAACGGCTTGTGCGGTAAGGTTTATCACATGGGGGTGGGGGTCATCTTGGTGTATGGTGGCTTTTTGTTTTGTGTTGAAGTTCGTGCGTAACCTTAATCAAAAGACAGTTTACGCATATTAAGAACAGTTTGAGGTGTAGGTAAGAATTTAATAAACTAAGTTCAATACATGTTGCCTTGCTTTGGTTTCAGTAAATGCATCTCATTCCATCAGATACTTGAACTGTTAATAGTTTTGTATTTCATGTTGCAATTGCTAAAATATGAAATCATAAATTTTTTTGATCATTATGATATTCCCAATAGTTAGTTAAAAAGCAAAAAAAAAAGCTATAGAGGGAACTGGTATTATGGGGTAAATAACCATTTTGGCACATATATATCAATAATCCTTTCTTGAAGTCAATTTTAAGTGAGATATTGGGTTGGTTAAGGATTCTTAAGTGTCCAATAAAGGGATCTCATTATTCTATATCGTTTAGTCGTATGATTGATTTGAGAGCAGAGCATTTGCAGCTCAAATCAGGCGGTAGTATATTGAGTATTGTTTAGAGTGGCTTAGAGGGGTCGATCTCATGCACCTGGTAAGTAGGAGATAGGAGGAATGTTGAACCCGATCCATTTGTCGGAACTGGCTCTTTTTACTTAGCGCATGCCATCAGACTACGGTCTCACAATAGCGTTGTAAATCTAGTGTTACTTTGTGTTTTCCCAATAGCTAGAGTGGCAGCGAAATGTATGGACGGATTTTTTTCCGGAAATTTTAAAATGATCGACAAATTGTGCAACTTGATGAAAAAAATACATGACGGAAATTTAAGTAAGATCGGACAACTATTTCACGTGGACGATCAAACTTTTATTATGGCTTTTAAAACGGGTTCTTTTATATGGGGCGTGGTACAGCCATCTTACACCCTGGCTGTAATGCATACTGTTACAACAACTCATACAAAATATCAGCTTTATATCTCTTATAAATCATGAGATGCAGCCTTTTTATGTTTCAAGTTTCATACCACGACCACTTATCCGATTCCACCCATTTTTTTTTTTTGTGGATCACGAACTTTGCTGCCAAATTAATGGTGGTTAAATTGTAAGGGCCGTTGTTGAGTGTGAACCACACCTAAACGTCAAGTTCTTTTCTGCATTTCATTTGACATTAATCATTTTCAGACTAACTCAATTTGAACCATGGAATGATTCACTATTGAGCAACGCGTTAAAGTTATTCAGGCTTATAATGAAAATGGGTCTTCAATTCAAAATGCATATCGTGCACTTCGTAATTTTTTGGTCAATTGTATCGTCCAAATGTGCGTACAATCGGAAAAATAGTGCACAAATTTGAGCAAACCGGGTCTGTAGGAGATGTGAAAACACCAGTGCATGCGCGTACAGCTCGTACTGCAGAGAATATCGCTGCTGTTCGCGATAGTGTGGCTAAAGAGCCGTCCACCTCAACTCGTCGTCGTGTCCAAGAATTGCACCACTCATCTCGTCGTTGATGAACATTTACACGCTTACAAGGTGCAATTGACTCAAGAACTAAAACCTCTTGACCATTCCAAACGTCGTCAATGGTCAGAATGGTGGCAAGAAATGGCAACAGTGGATGATCAATTTTTGAAGAAAATCAGTAATGAGGCACAGTTTCACCTCAGTGGATTCGTCAATAAGCAGAATTTCCGCATTTGGGCGAATGTCAGTCACAGAGAGTGACTGTTTAGTGCTGGCTTATGGGCTTGCGGTATCATCGGGCCGTATTTTTTTCCAAATTGAGGCCGGTCAAGCAGTTACTATGAATGGTGTTCGCTATCGTGAGATGATAACAAACTTTTTATGGTCCGAATTGGATATGGACGATATGTGGTTTTAACAGGTCGGTGCCACTTGCCACAAAGCTAACGAAACAATGGCACTTTTGCGCGACAAATTCAATCGCCGTGTTATCTCACGTGGTAGCGATGTCAATTGGCCGCTAAGATCATGTGATTTAACACCGTTGGACTTCCTTCTTTGGGGTTATTTTAAAGAAAAGGTGTACGTTGATAAGCCAGCAAACAATTCAAGAGCTTAAGGAAGATATAATTCGCTATATAATCGGCATAGAACGGCAAATTTGGACCATCGTATGGAGGTGCGCCGCTGGAAATCACAATAATTTCCTAAATAATTTGTGTTTTATCCAAAATCAACATCGGCCCTTAAAATTAACCCACCATTTACATCCACACAACTTTTCAAGGCGATATTGAAATAGACTTTCCTTTTTCATTTGGAGACGCAGAGTGCGTACGCGGAAAACAACGCTACCACCGTTCACCCTTCCAATTCCAAGTGGTTGACCACGCTCTTGATATTTTATATTATTGATTTTTTTTTATTTTATTTTCTTGTACTGAATTTTATTTGATTTTCTCTTATTTTATTTTACTTTGGTTGGTAAATAATTTTTTTAATTTTATTTCATATTGTATTTCTGTAATTAATTTATTTTTACAAATTTTATTTGATTGAATTTTATTTTTTTCTTGTATAATTTATTAATTTTTTTAATTTAATTTTTCTTTGGTATATTTAATTTAAATTTGTTCTTTTATTATTTTATTTTATATATTTTTTACTTTTTATTATTTGTTTTTTCTATCACTTTATTTTAAGTTATTAACTCAATTATATAATTTTTTTTACTTTATGACGTTTTTTTTTTTAAATTGTATATTCTCTTATTTTTTTATTAAACTTATTAATTTTATTATTCTATTGTATTTTTTTATTTGATTTTCATTATTTTGTTATTTCCTAAAATTGTATATTTTCATTTACCTTGTTCATTTTATATGATTTTTTTATTATGTTTTTTTTTATTTTATTATTAATATTATTTTTTTATTTTATTTTAGTTAATATTATTTTTTTTGAACCTTATTTTTTATATTATTTTAATTCATATTATATTTTTTGTACCTTTTTTTTATTTTAATTTACTTTATTTTATTTTAATTTACTCTATTTTATTTTATTTTATTTTATTTTATTTTAATTAATATTATTTTTTTGTACCTTATTTTTTTTTTTTTTTAATTTATTTTAATTTACTTTATTTTATTTTACTTTATTTTATTTTATTTTATTTTATTTTATTTTATTTTATTTTATTTTATTTTATTTTATTTTATTTTATTTTATTTTATTTTATTTTATTTTATTTTATTTTATTTTATTTAATATTTTTTTTTTCATTTTATTTTATATTATTTTTTTATTATCTTAATTTAATTTGGTTTGGTTTTATATTTTTTGTTATATTTATTTGGTTGATTTGTGGTTGATTCTCTAAAAAGTTTAAAATTCGATATATGACCATATATATGATATGTCAGCCCAAGAACCAATTTATCATCCATTCTTATCCACATTTTATATTTCAATTCTCAGAAAAGAATATATTGGTAAATTGGCCAACCACTTCGATCAAGTCAAAGTTTAACCCATTCTTTAGTCTCGTTTTTCATACGAAACGCAATAGCTCCCAGATCCCCTTGCTAACTTACTTACTTACTTAATTTCCCTTTGCACCCCATGAATGAGGTATGGGATAGCTTCTCGCGTTGTTGTGAATTAACACACTTTCTATTTTTAGATTCACAACTAACGGCACCTACTTATTTATCGACGAATGCGAACGTCACTGTTTTGAGAAGCTCTTACTAGACACGACGATTGAATCGACGTTTAATACTGCGAAGTTGCTGTCAAACAACATTCGAGGGGAGCCGACAATGAAAGAAAATTTTATTTATTTTTTTTCTTTTAAGATGACTGGAGCCAGGTTTGAACCTGCGATCTCCCGCATGGTAGTCGCGTGTTCTAACCACTATGCCACGGCCGGTCCCGGTCCCCCTTGCCAACTACAAAATAAATAACATCTCGTATGTAGATACCTCAACATTTTCGTCCATCGCAATTACTCCGCCTTTGGCAACACATTCGAAACCACTTAGATGAAATGGAAAACATAAATTATGTTCAAAATGGGATACTGCCATTAAACGATAAAATAAAATTCATTCCTAAAAAAAGAAATATTTCTTCATTTCTTAGCCCAACTTAATCTCATTTATTGCAATTATGGAGCACAAAATTCAATATAGAAATCAAATGATGTAGTCGTCGTTCAACCAAACTCTCATGACTTCATTAAATCGAAAGCCCCCCTCCGCACAATTCCAAAGGAGACATTCCATATTTTGTATTCTGTCACAGTCGTTCTTTGCAATTGCTGTTAACATGGACTTGCGCACATTAAAATCCTAAATAAAAATCTATAAAACTTGGACACAAGCATAAAAAAGTGAAGGGGTTCCAAACGTCACCACTAGCAGGCTGATCAGCTGCCAGCCCCACCATTACCTCCATAGCCACCGTCACCTTCACTACCACCACCACCATCATCATCAACATCATCTGATCTGAATCAATACGATAATTTATAATAGCTGCGTTGAACGTAATACATACATGCCGCATGTGCTTACCACGACACAGTCCACAAAAGTGCTGCTGCACAATGAGACATTTTTCAAAAGCCAATAACGGGCGTTTTCCCTTAAAATGTCTGTGAAGCCTTGGAAAGCTGCATACATAAAACATCACCATCGGAGACTTTATTTTTTTGGTATATCCATGGTACACTCGCCAAATCTTGAAATGGTATCGAATTGAATGGGTCGATCGATTGCTCGATCGCCGTCGTTGTCGTCGCCGATTGTTGTGCAATTTGCGTTTGAAATTTTATTAATACATCACAAAAAAGGAAAATTCGTTCAAGTTTTTTGTCAACCAATTTAAACGTAAAAGAAGAAATATCTATGAGCACAATATGTAATTGTGTGTTTTTGTAAAGTGTATAGATCACGTTTTGCGAGGGAGGCTGTTGCAGTTGGAAGGTGGTTGACAGATGCACTTAGAGCTGAGGCAAAATTTATATGACTTATATGACGGATTTTGTGTGGTATTATTTTAGTTTGGTTGGTTGGTATGCAGGCATCTCCTTCTTCAAAGGAGAACACTTAGGTCCCTATGGACCCATTGTGACACCCGTTGGGCATTTGTGCCATCCCTTCAACCTATGCTATCAGCGCGTGGGCTGACTGATCGCGTTGCCAGTTGTCGATTGGGAATCCGGAGTTTCGATCCAATCCGTCCAGTTGATAATTTTGCAAAAGTTGTTAATCCTTCCGATGTCCAACGATGCAAGTTCTTCTACACCATTTAAAAAGGGTTTCCCCAGGGTTTCCAGTCTCCTTCTGTATAGCGCTGGGCAATCACAAATAATGTGGTCGGTGGATGGGGTTCACTGCTACTGTTTCCGCAGTAGTAGCATTCGCTTTTCGTTGCGAATCCCATTCTTTTCGCATGCTTGCCTATGGGTCCATGTCCCGTCAGGAAGGCAATAATCTTCCTTATCTGGTCCCTCTCAAGACTTACCAGGTACGATGCACGTTTCGCGTTGTATTCTGGCCAAGTCATTTTGGCCTTTCTACAGGTTTCTTCATTCTTCCATCTGTCGTTTGCAATTCTAAACGTTAGATTTTCAATGGTACTTTTACAGGTGGATATAGGGCGAAGTGCTACGTGTTCAACGTCGCTTTCCAGCAGGGCTGAGCCCTGTCTGGCCTCTTCATCCGCTCTACAGTTGCCCTCGATTCCGCTGTGTCCGGGAATCCACGTAACCAGAACTCTGTTATTCCTGGATATCTCATTAAGAGATTTCCGGCAGGCACTGACCACTTTCGATTTGATGTCAGAGGACTTCAACGAGTTTACCGCCGCTAGACTATCCGTGAACAGGAGAATTGCCTCCTGTGATATCTTTCTCACGTTGATCACGTCCGCGGCTCGTTTAATAGCAAGTATTTCCGCTTGGAAAACGCTGCAGAAATCTGGAATTCTCGATCTTATATTTAGGCCCAGATCCGCGGAGTAGATACCGTAGCCGACCTTGCCATCCAGTTTGGACCCATCGGTAAAAATGTTTATTGGTCCATACATTGCGTTCTCGTTCTCTGCCCACTCCTTTCTGGAGGGCGTTCTAGTTTCGTATAGAACGTTTGATTTCCGTGTGTTTATTTTATTTTATTTTATTTTATTTTATTTTGTTTATTTTATTTATTTTTTTTATTTTATTTATTTTATTTATTTTATTTATTTTATTTATTTTATTTATTTTATTTATTTTATTTATTTTATTTATTTTATTTATTTTATTTATTTTATTTATTTTATTTATTTTATTTATTTTATTTATTTTATTTTTTTATTTTTTTATTTATTTTATTTATTTTATTTATTTTATTTATTTTATTTATTTTATTTATTTTATTTATTTTATTTATTTTATTTATTTTATTTATTTTATTTATTTTATTTATTTTATTTATTTTATTTATTTTATTTATTTTATTTATTTTATTTATTTTATTTATTTTATTTATTTTATTTATTTTATTTATTTTATTTATTTTATTTATTTTATTTATTTTATTTATTTTATTTATTTTATTTATTTTATTTATTTTATTTATTTTATTTATTTTATTTATTTTATTTATTTTATTTATTTTATTTATTTTATTTATTTTATTTATTTTATTTATTTTATTTATTTTATTTTATTTTATTTTATTTTATTTTATTTTATTTTATTTTATTTTATTTTATTTATTTTATTTATTTTATTTATTTTATTTTTTTATCTATTTTATTTGTTTTATTTATTTTATCTATTTAATTAATGTTATGTTGTGTTACTTTATTAAACTTTATTATTTCTTGTAATTTTTTTTATTTGTAATTTTTTTCCTTTACATAAACCTTCCTTAATTCCTCTCCTATTCCGCCACCAGTTTTCCATTCCAACTGCAAAAAAAAAACTAGTCCATTCGAAACTAGATCATTTCATTCGCTTATCTTTTGCTAATCAACCTCGTATCGCCTTGTACGACCATTGGTATTTGCCTTTGATAGTTGAACGAAAATTCATCGCAGCAATTGTGGCAAAGACTAAAAGACAACAACTTCTTTTTGTTTTACGTTCAAAAATTGGTAATAGAAATACCTAAATTAGTACAATTTATACTAGATCACCGTCCACCCATTAGGCCAAACCGCCCGTCTGTCTGTCCATCCATCCGTTTGAAGTTGTTCGGTTGGTTTTAAACAGAATTTCCGCTACAGTTTGGTTTTTTTTTCACATAACAGCAACAATTGCTGCTACGATGTTTGACCAACGCACGCACATGCGTGTATTGGCGACTTCTTGAGCGAAAAGGCTCAATTTGGTAACAGAGCGGCAGCTGTTACACCAATAATTCTTAGAAATCTCAAACAGAATCTAACAAAAGTGATTTTTTTTTGTTGTCTTAGTGTTTTAATTCATTAAATCACTCTTGTTGTATGTCTTATACCGTTAATTGGCTACATTATTTCGTTTATATGTATTTTGATTGTTGTTATTGTTTGTCTCGTTGCATTTTAGTCTAGACTCTAGACTCTTTGAGGCATAGGAGTGGTTGGTTGTCTTCATAATGCGATTTTATGATATTCTTCTAAAGACTTTAGATGCTACGAATATGCACTATCGGGCACGTTCGTTCGTCTTAACAATTTAATTTGGAAAATATTTGTAATGGTTCATACGATCGTTTGTTATTTGTTACTTGCCCACCCCCTGGCCCATTGACTTGGTTTTTTTTTTGGCAGCGGTAATCCCGAGGTAATTTATGAGCCTACTACGGCAATATGCGTTGTCGCTTGTCATTGTTGCTGACGTGTTGTTGGTTATGTTGAGTTATGTATACGAATAGTGTTATAGTTAGTTACTCGCAAGTAGATATGCGGTGGCGGCTGTTTTTTTTTATTTTTCCATTTTTCTGTAACGTGGCCAACGGAAGACAAGGTCATCACGTGTTTTGGCACAGTTACCTTAAACACTGCTGTTATATTAATTTAAATATTAATTGTTAAATATTTCAAATTTATAAGACTCACTTGATTACGCACTTCGGACACTTGATATGTATACACTGTTAGTCGTGAGTGGTATGTGTTGGAAGACGGTAGCGCACAATGGGGGAAATAGTTTAAAGAATGGATTAAAATGCAAGACTATTGATTTGTAAAATATACGTTATTTAAAAGAATTTTTAGGATATTACCAATATATCAACTTCAAAATTATACTAGTCAATTTCTTTATTCACAAAACTCTGGACAATGCTCTAGGCAGTCTCACAACTCATTAATCAAAATTAATTTAAAAGAAAAAATTTAATAAAATATTGGTATTTGTACAAACATTAACTTACTAGAACGAAAATTCAACTTTACAAAAAAAATTTTGTTTCTTACTTGATATATCCATTAGGACTTTAAAAAAAAACTAGCAATGGATAATTTGTCTGAGATAAGTTGAAGTTAAATTATATGACTATATATATATATATATGGGTGATATATCATTATGCAAATTGGATATATCAACTTTTATCAAAAAGTCGCATTGTGTTGCTTTTTAAGTAAGTACTACCGTTTTACCCATATAAAACCAAATAAATGTAATTGTTCTGGCTCCACCGGATGGCCAGGGCGATCCCGCTAAAAATGCTTACCAAGATTTAAGTTTGTGTCGATTTGCTTGGCCATTATTAATTTACTGGTCATCTTTCTTTCCTTCCGTTATTTTATTCAACATAAACATTTGCTTTGTCACCATCTTTTCTCTAGCTTGCTTCAAGTATTTAGTACAAAGTCCTCTATTGTGCCGCATAAAGACATTTCATATAATATTTCAATGTTTATGTATGTTGTGTATAATTGTGTACATAAAATATACAATTAGTAGTATTAAAAATTCTAGAAAATATAATGTTACTTATCAAATATTACGTTGATGATGTCCATACGATCATAAAATGTCCATTTGGTTAAATTCATAAGATAAGATGTTAGATTAGATGAATATGTACTTTATTTATTTTATTATTACCTTCTTAATTTCAATTGACATCAAATGAAATTCCAAAAATTATATACTACACTCTACTTAGTGGTGAGACGATTAACGTGTTAATTTTGTTATTTATTAGCAACTTGTTTCCTCGATAATTTTCAAACCGAAGGACTAATTTATTTATACAATACAAAAACATTTAAACAATTTGATAGAGCATTTAATGATACACTGGAGTCCCGATTTGCGTCGTTGATAGGGACCAGGAAAATGCGACACAATCGAATCACCTTTTTCTGTACAAATGCTAATTTTTTAATAATATGTAGTTCGTAAAAAAATTATATTTTTAATAATACCATATGACTTATCCACAGCAATTCTTATCGATAACTAAATTCTTACGTCCTAACAGACTAAAAGAGGAATTTCACTTATCTACCCAAATTAAAAAATTTCACTATGACACAAAATCAAACTTTTTGAAAAACACCCGAACGTGACTATATAGGTTCGATAGTACAACCGGAGCTGAGTAAAACCCTAGCTCAGTTTGTCTAGATTGGCTACCAAATTTTTTTTTTTGGCCCCCTAAATTTTTTAAAATCCCTTGGATCACTTGAAAAAAGGTGACATCAATTGTTGGCCAACAGTTTCTACAGTTTTTTTATCTAGCTCTTTCTCTTCTTCAGCAAAGTTTTAGCTAATAGTCCGCTTAAAAAATTGATATAATAAAATTACCCAAAAAAATTAGACTTTCCTTGTTTATTTTTAAAAAACTTTGTTAAATATTATAATTTGTTCACTATGTTTTATATGTCGTAGGGAATCCAGATTTGTTGCATACTCTATTCAGTGAAATTGTAGTTTAGGTAACACGGAATAACTTCTCTGAACAAACCCATGCAATCTGAACAAGTCTATGGTTATTAAATAGCTCTCAAAACACAATATCTACTAATACAATATCTATCTAAACAAATCAGTTTTTAGGTCATTGTGCAATGTTTTTACTTGCTGTGTTTACCAAAAACGCACTTATTGTATAACTGAACAACTTCTGTAAACAACCAATATGATAGGAATACTCCACTCCTTTAATTGTTCACAAAGAGCTTTGGGGTGTTCCTTATATGGCATATTTTCTAATTTCGTTAAAAATATGTATTAATCGCGATGTTGGTCATCTAGATTCACCTTACGTTTCTTTTTGCCAACTCTTATAGACGTTAACTCATAACCATAACTCTTATAGACGTTGAGATATTTGATGTAGAAGTTGAGGTATTTTTGAAAAAATTATGTGTACATGTGACTTTGACTTTAGTAAACAAAATCCAATCGTAATCGGATTAAATACAATTTTAAAAGGTAACGCAAAGCGAAACTACTCAAATAGGATCGACTCAAAACGGGGCTCTAGTGTATTACAATAAGCCATATATTGAAGTGAATTGGATCATATCATCTTGAATCAGATTATGTCTTAAAACTTGAAAACTTATTTTCCTTCGCATTCTACTTCAGTAAGATATTGAAGAGATTATTGCATTTGAGGGAACTAACACGCACCTATTTTTAGACTCAACAGAACCTACAGTTAAACGACGACTCCGAACGTCAGCTTCTTTTTAAGTTGTTTTTACTGTAGATGTCTGTAACAGGACTTAAACCCAGTTTACTGTATAATAGTCGCGTGGTCTTAGCATCATACCCCACGGTCATATATTTTATACCTTTGAAACATTTTTTTATTATACTCTCACCCTTTTGGCATGTTGGTATATATCGTTTGATACGAGAAAAATTGTAACGCATTAACGAAAATGTGTTAGACTCCTAGTTTCAGAACCTTTTAAGACGTTTGAGCTATGTTCGTCTGACTGTCTGGCTGGCTGTTGGGCAGGATAACTCGATTAAACCTTAACAGATCCCTATGAAAATTTACCAGTATTATTATTTTCCATAATAAAGTAATAGGATTGTTAATGGACAGAATAACCCCACCCTTCTGGTACCTCCCATACAATTTTTTTTATTTTTGGTTAATTAATACGTCTTCCATAACTTTCAAACGGGGACAAATATTTTGCGAAGTATTTTTCTCTAGTAAACTCCCAGAAAAGAATGATCCGCCTGCTTCATTACCCGAAATTCTGCACTATAGAGCAAGACAGGTAGGATCAGTGTCTAAAGATCTTTGAGAGTGAGCGTTATCATTAAAACACTTGCTCAGCGCATAGTAGCAGCGGTTAGCGATCAATACTCGTTTCTAGATTTCCAGGCTGACATTATTATTTTTGTTTATGGCGGAACCGAGGTGGACAAAATCATTTACCACTTCAAAGTTATAATTGTCAACGTTCACGCAGCGTCCCAAACGAGTAGACTCTTTGTTCGTTTAAACAAATAACTTGGTTTTGTCCTCATTAATCACCAGACCCACTTCTGCCGACTGCTTCTCAATGCTCGAAAAGACCGCAGTAACATCCAGCAATCCTCGACCAATGATAACTATAACATCGACATACGTGAGCAACATGTGGCTTTTGTTAAAGATGGTGCCAGTCGTGTTTACTGCTACCTTCCGCATGTTCATCTTCATTATGATGTTAAAGAGATCGCATAACAGACTATCGTCTTGTCTGAAGCCTCGTTTGGTAGAAAATGTTAAATTTGTGCCTTTTTTCACTGAAGACTTCGTGGCAGTCAGTGTCATCCCACAAAGTCGTAATAGCTTCGCGGGGATATCAAACTCAGCCATAGCATTTTATACTTTCTGTCGTATTGGACTGTCGAAAGCAGCTTTATAGTCAATAAACAGATGGTAGGTGTCGATCTGCATATCTTGGGTCTTCTCCAGTATTTGTCGTAGTGTGAATATCTGGTCGGTAGTGGATTTACTAGGTCTTAAGAGATACTGATAAGATCCAAACAGGTTCGCTAAAATGGGCTTTAGTCTTTTACATAACACACTAGACAGGAATGAATATTGACTATATCGGTAGAACCGCATCAACTGGTGTCTCCTATACAAATAAGTCAATTTCGCGAAAATAACACAGTTCAACATTTTCAGCTCATTAATTTGGGACTCAATTCTGTGAACTGCACGTGAAAGTAACCCCAAAAAGAAGAAGTTCTGCATCATTCGTTTTGTCAAGTTACATGCCATAATAATTTAATATTTGAAGTTAGTTAGTATCGTACAGGGGAATTTGTCACGTTTTAGGCTCTCTTTTGTTTGAAAAAAATTTAGAATTACAATTCCTTTAATCTATATATAAAAGGCTTGGGTGACTGACTGATCCCTCCCCAGCCTAAACGGCTAAAGCTAGAACCGTGAAATTTAGAATGTAGGTTTCTTTTATGACATAGGCGCGCACTAAGAAGGGATTTTTAGAAATTCGAACTGAAAGGGCGTGGCACCGCCCCATACAACTGGAATTTTAAAATGACTGTATCTTTTGAACCATTATAGATACGAAGTAGAGATTTGGTACCTATATCGGTCGTATAAGAAAAAATACTTTGTGGAAAGAGGGCGGTGCCACACCCCTTTTTTAAAAATAGTAATATTGGCTAAATAAATAGACCGATTGCAATTGAATTTTCTATGTGTGATACTGTCCATAGGGTCTCTATCATAGGCTGCATGAAAACATAATTAGGCAAAGGGGCGTGACACCGCCCACACAAACCAAAATTTCAATCGGTCTTATCTCAAGAGCCATTAGAGGTATGAAGATGAAATTTGCTACATATGTTTCTCATATAAAGAGGATTACGTCTCGCTAGAAAATGAGCGGTGCCACGCCCCTTTTGAAAAAATCGTTATCTGGGCGAAATAAATGAACCTATTGCAATGAAATTTTCACTGTGTAGTACTATCCGTAGGATCTCTATCATAGGCTACATGAAAACATACTTAGACAAAGGGGCGTGGCACCGCCCACACAAACCAAAATTTCAATCGGTTATATTTCGCGAGCCATTAAAGGTATAAAGATGAGATTTGCTACATATGTTAATGGTACATGGGGGATTACGTCTCACTGGGAAATGGGCAGTGCCACGCCCCTTTTTATGGGTTAAAAACTACCAATAAGGGATAAAAGTTGTATCATCACCTAAACCAATCGGCTTATGGTTCAATCGCAAAAATTGATATGGAAATGCTTACTATCAAATTGGATTGAAGTATTTTTTTTTAAATCCGATGTTTCAGGGTAAAAAAAAAATTTAAAAGGAATAAAAATTATAATATCGCCCAGACCAAACGGCTAATGATGTTATCATGATAAGTTATATAGGCTTGCTCCCTATGGAATTAGAACGAAGCAAGGATGGTTTTCGAAATTCTTACCTTTTAGGGGGAAAAGGACTGAAAAGGGATAGAAAAGGTAATAAACGGCTAAAGGTATAGTCTCAAAAATATAAGTGAATATTTTTGTTGTGCGATGTGAAGTTATTCTTCAAAATTAATTCTTTAGTTGTAAAAATACCGAAAAATGGATAAAACTGGTACTATCGCCCAGACCAAATGCCTAAAGGTAGAGCTACGAAAATGTATATAGAATTGCTCCCTATTGAATTAGCGAGCAGCCAGATGCGATGTTTAGAAATTTGAACATTTAGGGGTAAAAAGGCCGGATAGGAATAAAACTGGTATCATCCCCTAGACCAAAGAGCTAAAGCTATAAACGTATATGGGCATGCTTTCTATAGGATTAGAAGGGATACCAGTCCATTTGAGTTGTGCGATACGAATGTATCTTTTGAAATTCATACTTTTAGGGATAAAAAGGGACTAAGGTGGTACAGCTCTAAGACCAATCAGATAAACCTACAGTCACATAAATGGGTAGTCTTATAAAGCATTCGTCTTATAAAGCGTTTGGATTTTGACTGTATTGCTAAAATTCATAAGAATGTTTATTGTAAGTATGGGCGAAGCAAAGCCCAAAGCTAGTCTTTTCATATAACGTTTCCCTACATAAGCAACAATTTCACTTTTCCATTCATCAAATGACTTTGAACTGGGTTTATTTTGTAGTAGTTACAATAAAACTGTTGTACTCCTTGGCGTATGATTTACGTGGAATATTACTTATGATAATCATACGCCACCATATAACAATATAACGAAAGAACCCAAAACGTGACGAATTCCCCTATACGATACTTACTAACTTCAAATCGATATTAAATTATTATGGCATGTAAATTGACAAAACGAACGATGCAGAACTTCTTCTTTTTGGGGCTACTTTTACGTGCAATTCTCATAATTGAGTCCCAAAATCATGTGTTGTACTGTGTAATCGGTTACCCCATACAGAATTACCAAATGATAGATATATTCAACTGAACTGTTTTCATTTGTTGACGAATTTATTAACATTATTTTTACACTGTTATCTTTTGTTACAGTTTTACTACACGTCTGTTAACCTCTGGTCCTACGACCGAAAGTCCTTTCTGCAACCATTTACGTTCAAAATAATAACAAAGTGGTAGTCGAAAAAAAAGACAAGACCCGCACTCGACGGTTTTACCATAATTCGGCTTTACAGAATGAACATTAAATTTGTTCCCAAAAATTTAAGCCCAAAACGTACCGTACAACTTTGTTGTAGAAAGTTAGTCGGTACAACACATCGAATAAAATTTAGTGGATGTTAAAACTAAGTCAAAATCAAAAAAAAATCCACTGTATTACTGAAAACAAAAAAAAATATATGAAACCGTCATTGTAACTCAAAAAACTAATGATGCAGTTCGATTCCTCGTACCCGAATTTGGGCGAAAACTTCAGCTCTGGCTTTGTCTTTGGGAAATTTCAATAACTCAAGACATAAACAATATCATACATAAGGTAAGGGTATTTATTAGTCGGTTTTTTTTACAAAATGTTGTATCTTCTACTACAACAACAATCCAATTTTGAACAGTTGCTTAAGCGACACCCAACTGTAATACATTAAGGTGGTTAAACAAAACAGTGGCACGTTCCTTGCATATATTGCATGTACAAATTGATCTTTAAATTATTTATAATAAGCTATTAATTACTTTTAACTCCCCCAAAAACTTCTCCACAGAATGAACCTTAGATTTTTGTTAACGCAACTCATGTTTTGCTGAACGATTTCAGGAAGTTTTTTTGCGTTCTTTATTTTGTTGTTTTTGTTTTTAAGAATCACACACATTCTTTTCGCCAAAAATGTTGTCTTCTTCTCTACACATTTAGCAAAAATGCCATAAGGAAACTAATTGACAGACGATTTATTAGCTGAACTACAGAATTAAGTCAACGACAGATTTTGGTGTGAAATTTTTGAATAATTTCACGTCGATGAGATTGATTGCAATCGTCGACAGAGCTACTAGTTGCCATGGGTAACACGGGGTGATGGCGATAAGTGACTGAAATATTTGATTGAAAGCGAAATTGAAAACGTTGTATGCTATAGCAATACATACAAGTATTCAAATCGTAATGAAGAAATCATAGCATACCATATAGTAATACTATGTACTACACTTGCATATTGAACTAAATTTATGTTGTTTGTGTGGTGGGCTGTTTTTTGGGACTGTTGATTGATGGCAGCGACGTGGAAGGGCGAGAGGGGGTATTTCGCTCGTATTTTGCATTAAAAGCGACAACAAATGTTAAGCGACTGCTGATGAATTGTAATTATTGGCAGGCGTCTTCACTTTCGTTAAGACGACCACGACCACGAGGTCTTACTGTGTGTGTGTTAAAGCAAGGCTAGAGGGGTGCGGGGGCTGTTACTCTTAGCCATTGAATCGCAATGTTTACTTACTAATGTGACCATATCCAGTGGACTTACCCGATTTACGTGCCAAGAATTCTGTTGTGGATTTTACAACTACTTCTCTTCTACTGTTGGCTTCAAATATTAACCCAAACTTTTATGTGGTGCATCAGCAGCAACAACTTCTATGTGTAGTAAGTTTTTGTTGTTGTCGTTGCTTTTTCGAATTTTGGATTTTGAGGGCCATTCATATAGAATTCGTCATTTGTCGTATGGAAATGTGGCCGTATTTTTTTATTTTTTTTTGTTTGTGTAGCGTTTGTATTCCCTTTTTGCCATCGATGGTGTTTGGCCAATATAAAAAGACAAACAATTTTGGTAACGATATGTCAGTTCAATTTTAAACAACCGACGGTGATAACACACAGAAACTCATCCCAAGCCTAACAATGAAATCGTTTACCGTAAGTATCGCCAAGATTTCTGATGGCCTCCCACGCTCCGCTCTCTCCTGTGGATTATTATGGATTTATCGAGTTTTCACACAATTTGCATTATGTGTTGCTTTTTAGGCTGCTGCTGTTGTATCCACTTTGGCTATCTCCGCTAACGCTGGTTTGGCCCCCGTAGCTGGTCCCTACACCACTGCCGCCGCCGTAGGTGCTGCTGCTCCCTATGCCGCCCCCTACTTTGGCGCTCCAGCTCATTATGCCGCCGCTCCCTTCGCTGCTGCTCCTTATGCTGCCGCACCTTATGCCGCTGCCCCTTACTTTGGTGCTGCCCCTGCTGCCTACTCGGCTCCCTTGGTGACCAAGACTTTCGCCGCTGCCCCATCATTCGCTGCTCCAGCTCCCGTGTATGCCTCTGCCCCAGCTCCTTACTTCGCTGCTCCCGTAGCCAGGACTTATGCCCCAGTGGCTAAGACCTACGCTGCCGCTCCTTTCGTAGCTGCTGCCCCAGCTCCCGTTGTGGCCGCTGCCCCAGCACCTGTCTTCGCTAAGGCTGTAGCCGCTCCCTTGGCTGCTCCCGTAGCTGCTGTGGGCCCCGTTGCTCCCGTTGTCGCCAAGGCTGCCATCGTTGAGCCCGAAATTGTCGATGCCCATCCCCAATACCAATTCGCCTACGATGTGCAAGACTCGTTGACCGGTGACTCCAAGACCCAAGAGGAAACCCGTGACGGTGATGTTGTCCGTGGCTCCTACTCCCTCATCGAACCCGATGGTTCTCGTCGCATTGTCAACTACTATGCCGATGACATCAACGGTTTCAACGCTGTCGTCCAAAAGGATGTGCCCGTCGCTGTTGCCCCCGTGGTAGCCGCCAAGACCGTGGCCGCACCCTTGGTTGCTGCCCCAGCTCCCGTTGTTGCCAAGACCTTTGCCGCCCCTATCGTTGCCTAAATTCGCCCGTCCCGATCAGGAGAGTGATGCCCAGACTTTAGTACCTTTAACCAGATAATTCATCCGCACTTTGCCACCACCAATTTGTTTCTTCGTGTATAAATATTTTTTTTGTTTAGTTTATTTTTGGTTATACATTAGTACCCCCGCCCCATCAGGGGCCACATGGCGCTGGTTGGACACAGGAGTGCAATGTGTAAACGACATTCATGTGTAAATAACATTTCTACAATCATTGTCGTCGTTGTAAAAAAATTGCTTTCATCACTGAAAAATGACCAAGACATTGATAATAAAAAAAAAATTGTTAAATAAAAAAACTATATTTGAAAAAAAAAAAACAATACTGAGAATCTTTAATTTTGATAATTTCTTTGAACTGGCAAGGGTCGGTTAAAAACACAACCCCTTTACAAGAAAAAACAATTCGTTTTTAGGACAATACTAAAGTATTCCTGTAGGACTTTGAAAAATGTTCTCTAACAATTATTTAGAGAGAACATTAAATTTTGCACATTCATTATTCGATCCACAGAATTAATTTTGAACCGATTAAGCGATGCCTGGCCGTCTTCTGGTATATTTTAACTAAAAGTTATATAAATATTATATGTTTTGGACCAATAAAACTTCTTTTGAGCCCTTGGATGGTTAAATTTTTGGAACAACAAAAAAAAACTATAAATAAAACTTTAGATACAATAAAAGAAAGTTTAGGTAATTTAAAATTATATATTTATAAATTTATATACCTTTTGGTACTATAAAAGAACTTTTTGGTATTATAAAAATTACTTTTTAGTAAAAAAAGTTTGTTTTCTTTAAATAAAATCACAAATACAAATAAAGTACTTTTAAAAGTACTCGTTGTCGCAATAAAAGTTCGTCATGGTACAGTAAAAGTACTTTTCAGTTAAATAAAAATACTTTTTGGGACATTAAAAAAAATTGTTGGTAAAAATATAGCTTTTGGTACTATAAAAGTAATTTTTGGTATAATAAAAGTTATTTTTTGTACAAAAAATACATTTTGGTACTGTAAACGTTCTTTTTGGTATAGTAAAATTAGTTTTTTTGTACAAATAAAGTATGTTTAAGTAACAGTAAGTTATTTACGGTACATTAAAAGTACTTTTTGGTACAATAAAAGTATTTCTTTGTACTATAAAAGTACTTTTTGGTAAAGGGTGGTTAAATTTTAAGGGCCGATGTAGATTTCGAATAAAACACATTTTATTTGGGAAATTATTGTCATTTCTTTTTATTATGATACTATTGGTTCAATTATGTATAGAACAAAATATCGGCCAAATGGCCGTCACGACCTTGGCGGCCAATTGACATCGCCAGTGAATTTGTCGCGCAAAGAGCCATTGTTTCGTTAGCTGTGTGGCAAGTGGCACCGTCCAGTTGAAACCACATATCGTCCACATCAATATCTTCCTCTTCGGGCCATAAAAAGTTTGTTATCATCTCACGATAGCGAACACCATTCACAGAAACTGCCTGACCGGCGTCATTTTGGAAAAAATACGGCCCGATGATACCGCCAGCACCCAACAGTCACTCTTTGTGAGTGCATTGGTTTTTCGACAATCACTCTTGGATTATACAATGTAACAAGATTTTTGTATAGAAAACAGCTATTGTCGAAAGATAACTTTGCTTTTGTGACCATGGCAGCGCTTATCTGCGTGCACACTACAGTGCACACTGGAATGGTCACGTGTATGGCCACAACGAACTGAATTCACAGTGGGGAGGAACAACGTCTAGTGGGAGCCCTTGGTGGACCCCCAGAAGGTACTGATGCCACCACTCCACATCAAACTGGGTCTTATAAAGCAATTCGTCAAAGCTCTCGACAAAAATTCTTCAGCGTTCAAGTACCTACAAGACTTGTTCCCTAAGCTCTCTGAGGCGAAAGTTACAATCACAAAAGCAAAGTTTCCGAGGAATATTAGGTGGTTTCCATACTTTTAAGACATAACAGACTAGGAAATAACAATTACATCCCAAGGACTGAGAAATTTTTTATTTATGTTACATAGTGTTATCATTCGCCCAAATGCGGCAATTCTGCTTATTGACGAATCCACTGAGGTGAAAATGTGCGACAGCACTGAAGATGATTTTCTTCGAAAATTGGTCATCCACTGTTGCCATTTCTGACCATTGAAGATGTTTGGAATGGCCAAAAGGCTTTAGCTCTTAAGTCAATTGCACCTTGTAAGCGTGTAAATGCAAGTCTTTATGCATAATGTTCATCAACGACGAGCGTGAGAGGTGCAATTGTTGGGCACGACGACGAGTTGAGGTAGACGGCTCTTCAACCACACTATTGCGAACAGCAGCAATATTTTCTGCAGTACGAGTTCTACGCGCATGCACTGGTGTTTTAACATCTCCTACAGACCCGGTTTGCTCAAATGTCGACGATTAAATTGACCGAAAATATCACGAAGTGCACGTTATGCATTTTGATTTGAACACCCATTTTCATAATAAGTATCTTTCCATGGTTCAAATTGAGTTAGTCTGAAATTGAGAAATGTCAAATGAAATGCAGAAAAGAACTTGACGTTTAGGTGAGTGGGGTTCACATTCCACATCGGCCCTTACAATTTAATCACCCTTTACAATCTCCTACTAATCTGCATGTACCTTAAAGCGATTCTTTAAGAAAAGCTTCTCTTTTTAGTTAAAAATATCCTTTTAGAAAAATCGAAATTTTTTTAAACAATTGTTTTAAAAGTTAAAATTAAATTAAACAAAATTAATATTATTAATTTTATAATATTATAAGGTACTTAACAGTCAGTCCACCTGGGTTGCATTACTGTTATGGTTTTAGTTTATTTCATCACTTTTTATTTCATATTTTTTATTCAAATTATTTTTTATTGTCTCATTTCATCTTATGTTAGTACATTTTTTTAGTCTTAATTCGTTTTTTTTTTAATTTTATTTTATTTAAATTTATTTCATATTAAATTATTCATTGGTTTATTATATTTAATTTTTTTATTTATTTAATTTTTTTATTTATCTTATTTTTTATTTTATATATTTTATTTATTTTATTTATTTTATTTATTTTATTTATTTTATTTATTTTATTTATTTTATTTATTTTATTTATTTTATTTATTTTATTTATTTTATTTATTTTATTTATTTTATTTATTTTATTTATTTTATTTATTTTATTTATTTTATTTATTTTATTTATTTTATTTATTTTATTTATTTTATTTATTTTATTTATTTTATTTATTTTATTTATTTTATTTATTTTATTTATTTTATTTATTTTATTTATTTTATTTATTTTATTTATTTTATTTATTTTATTTATTTTATTTATTTTATTTATTTTATTTATTTTATTTATTTTATTTATTTTATTTATTTTATTTATTTTATTTATTTTATTTATTTTATTTATTTTATTTATTTTATTTATTTTATTTATTTTATTTATTTTATTTATTTTATTTATTTTATTTATTTTATTTATTTTCTTTATTTTATTTATTTAATTTATTTTCTTTATTTTATTTATTTTATTTATATTATTTATTTTATTTATTTTATTTATTTTATTTATTTTATTTATTTTATTTATTTTATTTATTTTATTTATTTTATTTATTTTATTTATTTTATTTATTTTATTTATTTTATTTATTTTATTTATTTTATTTATTTTATTTATTTTATTTATTTTATTTATTTTATTTATTTTATTTATTTTATTTATTTTATTTATTTTATTTATTTTATTTATTTTATTTATTTTATTTATTTTATTTATTTTATTTATTTTATTTATTTTATTTATTTTATTTATTTTATTTATTTTATTTATTTTATTTATTTTATTTATTTTATTTATTTTATTTATTTTATTTATTTTATTTATTTTATTTATTTTATTTATTTTATTTATTTTATTTATTTTATTTATTTTATTTATTTTATTTATTTTATTTATTTTATTTATTTTATTTATTTTATTTATTTTATTTATTTTATTTATTTTATTTATTTTATTTATTTTATTTATTTTATTTATTTTATTTATTTTATTTATTTTATTTATTTTATTTATTTTATTTATTTTATTTATTTTATTTATTTTATTTATTTTATTTATTTTATTTATTTTATTTATTTTATTTATTTTATTTATTTTATTTATATTATTTATTTTATTTATTTTTTTTATTTTATTTATTTTATTTATTTTATTTATTTTATTTATTTTATTTATTTTATTTATTTTATTTATTTTATTTATTTTATTTATTTTATTTATTTTATTTATTTTATTTATTTTATTTATTTTATTTATTTTATTTATTTTATTTATTTTATTTATTTTATTTATTTTATTTATTTTATTTATTTTATTTATTTTATTTATTTTATTTATTTTATTTATTTTATTTATTTTATTTATTTTATTTATTTTATTTATTTTATTTATTTTATTTATTTTATTTATTTTATTTATTTTATTTATTTTATTTATTTTATTTATTTTATTTATTTTATTTATTTTATTTATTTTATTTATTTTATTTATTTTATTTATTTTATTTATTTTATTTATTTTATTTATTTTATTTATTTTATTTATTTTATTTATTTTATTTATTTTATTTATTTTATTTATTTTATTTATTTTATTTATTTTATTTATTTTATTTATTTTATTTATTTTATTTATTTTATTTATTTTATTTATTTTATTTATTTTATTTATTTTATTTATTTTATTTATTTTATTTATTTTATTTATTTTATTTATTTTATTTATTTTATTTATTTTATTTATTTTATTTATTTTATTTATTTTATTTATTTTATTTATTTTATTTATTTTATTTATTTTATTTATTTTATTTATTTTATTTATTTTATTTATTTTATTTATTTTATTTATTTTATTTATTTTATTTATTTTATTTATTTTATTTATTTTATTTATTTTATTTATTTTATTTATTTTATTTATTTTATTTATTTTATTTATTTTATTTATTTTATTTATTTTATTTATTTTATTTATTTTATTTATTTTATTTATTGTATTTATTTTATTTATTTTATTTATTTTATTTATTTTATTTATTTTATTTATTTTATTTATTTTATTTATTATATTTATTTTATTTATTTTATTTATTATATTTATTTTATTTATTTATTTAATTTTTTTTATGTATTTTTTTTAATTTATTTATTTTATTTATTTTTTAAATTAATATTTGTTTGGGGAAAATTTATATATATTTTTAGATGGTAAATATACATAAAAAAAATAAAATATTTCAGATTCTCTTGATGTTGTTTATGATCCTTAAATTATTACTTAAGCCAAACTATACTTTCTAATTCATGCTCTCTTTGAAAATTATCTTATAAATTATATTCCAATTTATTTCATTTCAGTGATATCATGGAAGAATACTGGACTTTGTCAAACCATGAAAACGTTGCCCGCATGAGACTAAAATTGGAACCACAACTCTATCCGAACACACATGAGAATGCCTCGAAATTACGCGATAATGCAACCAATCACTACGATGCCAAGTGAGTGCAAAAAGTTTTACATTATTTAAAAAAAAAAAAGTCCATATAAAAAAAATATTTTCCAAAATAAATTTTGTATTTTTTAGAGAAATTTCCGAATTCGATTCGACCATTAAAAATGTCGTGGTACGGGATTTCCTATCGAACGATGAAAACGCACAAATGGAGGAAGATCTACGGCTGACCATCGAACAACAGTCTCAGCAGGATAACACTTTGGAGAAGTTAGTAATTTCACAGGAATGTGAGCTAATTACATTGATGACCAAGGTGAAGGGACGCATTGAAGTGAATCAAACTCTATTTACATTTATCGATTTGAGTCCACCCGCAGAGGATGGTTCGAAACATGATTTTAGGTGAGTAATGTTGGTTAAAAAAAAAAGATAACAAAAAAAAAATAAATGTGGTTATCTCTTAAAAAGTGCATATATCAGATACATACCGCATATTTGGATTTTAAAAATCAAATAAATTATAGAAATACTGAAAAACTGATACTTGTATGGGCAAAAAATACATATATGAAATAATATAAAGTTCGAAACACTTTTTTTATTGTTCTTGTCCTTTTTTATATTGTTTGTAGATTTTCTCTTAATAAAATACGCGAAGTTCATTTGAGGAAATACAATTTGCGAAGAAGTGCTTTGGAGATCTTTTTGGTGGATCAAACAAGTTACTTTTTGAATTTTACAACAAAGGTAAGTATCGCTGTAAAGTAAAATATTTTAAAAGTTAAAATTAAAATTATAAAGGTCGAATAAAACTTATTTATTAACCCATTAGTGCATGAAGTTCCCTGGTGTACCTTTTGTATTTATTTTGATTTATTATTAAGTAAAACAATCGTAATAAAGCATTTTTAAGTAGATTTATTGAAAAAAACTTACAAATTAGGTTTTACAGACCGTCCCTTTTAAGGGACTCTATGCAGTTAGAACACTTGGCGTATGATAATTTTGAAAACATTCTTTAGGATGAAGACCTTTCTCACATTTAATACAAAAGAAATTTGACTTCTTGCCACAATTGGCACAACGCCTGTTGGTTTTGGAGTAGTCAATTATGTGATTCCTACCATCGAAATGTATCAGTACTAACATTTGTCCTAGTTGAACGTCTTGCAGAGTGCACTCCATACCTTTCCAAGTAGGAAGACGCAATGTAGCGCCGGTAACTAAGCAAGCTGGCAAAGCTAGCTGGATAAAGTTTTTCATAAGGAACCATGCATTTACAACCGACGCATCCAGTAGATAAGCAAATATTGGCCACCAACAATTTCGCTGTCTGATACGCGACAGGTAGACGGCGACCATCTGGGGTATTTTGCGTATCCTGACATCAACATTCCGCCAATAAATACCTATATTACATCAAACATCACTTTCAATTCAACATTATTTTTAAGGAGCGTATAAATTAGTTTGCTCAACGCAATGAAGTAGGATATCTTCAGAAAAAACATCAAAAAATGTTGTTGGAGTTTTTGCGGATTGAGCTTCGACGCTTGGTGGAACTATTTTTCATTGAGTCTCAATTACGTAACTTGGATCTATTTTACGCCAACTAACTCCAGTTCGAACACTCCTATTGGAAATATCAGTTCGTTGATACTTCGTTAGTGGTTCATCGTCGCAGTCATTCCATTCATCATTTCCATCTTGTTCTATATCCCTCGGTTGATAACAATTTTCTGCCAAGATGATTGAGATTTGCCTCATGCTCGTCATCACTTCCATCTGTTTCATTGCCATCTAATGGAGGAATCGCATAAATATCTGTTTTCTGCAAATCGCCATCAAATGCTTCCAGTTCTTCCAAAATTTCGGAAACTGTAAGACTATAAAAAATATGGTTTTAAACTGCCCTCACAGCATAGCGTCCCTTATAAGGGACACTTTATAAAACACCGTACAATTCAGAAGTTATTATTTTTTTACCACTCAATTCTGCTTAACTATATTGATTGTATTTACTTTAAACCGAATATTCTAGCTGAAGTTATAACCACACTATTATTTATAGTTTTATTTCATTTTTACTTACCCGCCCCGTGTCATAAGATTTTTTTAAGTTTTTTTTTGCATATTTTGAACTGGAAACAGCACGCGAAGCATAGCACTCGAAACGAATGTAAATATAACTGTTTGTTGATATGTCAACTACTCTACAGCGCACTTGCTTCAAGTAAATATATGTAAATGCAGGCGTGACGTGCTGAAATGTTAGCGTCCCTTAAAAGGGACTCTATGCACTAATGGGTTAAAAAAACTTAATAAAAGTTAAAAACTTTTAATAATCGTTAATGTTTTGTGAGCAAAATATATGTTTATTCGAATTAAAATTAAATTTTTTGTAATTTCCAGACTCGCAATAAAATATTCTCTAAAATCTTAAGTTTGCAACCGCCAAACATTCTGTATGGCTCGGGACGTTCGCCGGCTGAGTTGTTGAAAACTTCGGGTCTAACACAAAAATGGTTGAATCGCGAAATATCAAATTTCGAATATCTTATGTATTTAAATACCATAGCAGGTAAGTTTAAGAATTTTCAAAATCCAATAAGATATAGATTTTAAATTTTATATCGTTCACAGGTCGTTCGTATAATGATTTAAGTCAATACCCAGTCTTCCCCTGGATTTTAGCTGATTACACAAGTGATATTTTAGATCTAACAGATCCAAAATCTTTTAGAGACCTATCCAAACCAATAGGGGTGGTAAGTTTCCTGAAAAAAATTTATAAGCCTAACCATTTTCTAAAATTCCCTATCTTTTATCAAGATCAATCCCAAAAATGAGGAAGAAGTTCGCTCTAAATACGAATCATTTGAAGATCCTTCAGGTGGTATACCTAAATTTCATTATGGCACCCATTATTCGAATTCCGCCGGTGTGCTTCACTATTTGTTGAGGGTGGAACCGTTTACTTCGTTGCATATTGAATTGCAGAGTGGTCGTTTTGATGTGGCCGATCGTCAATTTCATTCTATACCCCAAACCTGGAAATTACTGATGGACAATCCTAATGATGTTAAGGAACTGATACCGGAATTTTTCTATTTTCCGGAGTTTTTAAAAAATATGAATAAGTGAGTTGCTAGCATAAATGTGATGGTTATAACAACAGATTAGATGTTAATATTAAATGTTGTTATATTTTTACAGATTTGATTTGGGTCATTTACAAATCACTAAAGAGAAGGTTGATGACGTCATACTGCCACCTTGGGCCACAACACCTGAGGAATTCATAGCCATACACAGAAGAGCCTTAGAATCGGAATATGTTAGTCAAAATTTGCATCATTGGATTGATTTAATATTTGGGTAAGAAAAAATTGAATAGTGAACAAATTAAAAATATAGATACATACATAGTTTTTTAATTTTTTAAATGTATACATGCATAAATTTATTAATTTAAAATTTATGATTAACTAATTTTATAAATTTTTATATTTATAATTTTATGATCTTATAATATTTAAATTTTGTATTTGTTTCAATCTTACAATTTTATGATTTAATTAATTTTTTAATTTTATTCATAAATAATTTTATAATTTTTTAATTTTATAATTTTATAATTTTATAATTTTTTAAATTTATAATTTTTTATAATTTAATATTTTTATAATTTTATAATTTAATAATTTTATAATTTTATAATTTTAATAATTTCATAATTTTATAATTTTTTAATTTTATAATTTTTTAATTTTTTAATTTCACAATTTTTTAATTTTTAATTTAATAATTTTATAATTTTATATTTTTATAATTTTATAATTTTATAATTTTATAATTTTATAATTTTATAATTTTATAATTTTATAATTTTATAATTTTATAATTTTATAATTTTATAATTTTATAATTTTATAATTTTATAATTTTATAATTTTATAATTTTATAATTTTATAATTTTATAATTTTATAATTTTATAATTTTATAATTTTATAATTTTATAATTTTATAATTTTATAATTTTATAATTTTATAATTTTATAATTTTATAATTTTATAATTTTATAATTTAATAATTTAATAATTTTATAATTTTATAATTTTATAATTTTATAATTTTATAATTTTATAATTTTATAATTTTATAATTTTATAATTTTATAATTTTATAATTTTATAATTTTATAATTTTATAATTTTATAATTTTATAATTTTATAATTGTATAATTTTACAATTTTATAATTTTATAATTTTATAACTTTATAATTTTATTAATTTTATAATTTTATAATTTTATATAATTTTATAATTTTAAAATTATAATTTTTTTTTATTTTTATATATTTTAACGTTTCTTAACTTTTCTGTTATTTTCCCCTCAGTTATAAACAAAAAGGACCCAAAGCAGTTGAAGCCTTAAATGTATTCTACTATTGCTCCTATGAGGGAGCTGTCGATTTGGATAAAATCACCAAACCCGTCGAACGAGAAGCCGTCGAAGGCATGATTAATAATTTTGGCCAAGTGCCTTCTCAACTGATGCGTGAACCTCATCCACGTCGCTTATCTCAGGAAGAAACCACTTTGAAACTTTTGAGAGCCGAACTGAAACGTCCCGACCTAACGCAATTTCTCGATAAGGTTGTACAATATTATTGTGAAATTTCCACACCCAAAGATCCGATTGTATATCTAAGTCCACCCCGGTCACCGCCACGTTCGTTTCTTCAACTTAGTCCCGATTCGTTGATAAGCATATCGAAATCATGTATATTAGGTTGTAACTCATGGATGTCATATGACAAAGATCGAGGTTTTCTATTGGAAATCGATGCAACCACCACCAATTTGAAGTGAGTACAAATTAGATAAAAAGAAAAATGTATCTCTATATTTCATTGCCAGAGAAGATTAGAAGTAAGAGGTTGACATAATCAATTTAAAATGTTCCCCGTGGTTTTTATTGCAGAAATCGTAAACGCATTTTTGGTCCTTTGCATCCTTCACAAATGTCTCATTCCCAAATGTTTGCTGTTAGCACGGATGGTAAACTTTTATATGCCGGTGGCATATGGGATAATTCCCTGAGAGTTTATAGTTTGCATAAAGGCAAATCTGTAGCCTCCGTAACCAGGCATTTAGGTAAGAAATCGGCTGGTTAATTTTTTTTTTAGAAATTTATGTTTAAAATAATATACATAAGACATTTAACTTTACTTTACGATTCTCTTCTATTCCCCTACAGACATTATCACCTGCTTAGCTTTAGACAATTGTGGCTCCTATCTAGTGACTGGCTCACGCGATTGCACTTGCATCATCTGGAGCATCCAAAATTCACATACTGGCAATGCGGCCGCATCCTCTAATATACCCGTACATGCTTTAACAAGTCAAACCAACCTGCAATCGATTATGCAGCTTAATACCCAGAATAATTTCTCTCCAAAACCGTTGACCACCCTTTACGGCCATGATGATGCTATATCGAGTGTAGCGATTTATACTGAACTGGACATGGTGGTGTCGGGTTCATTGGTAAGGGCAATTGGTTCAATCAAACTGTTTATTTAATATAATGATGATGATGATATTATTGTTTTATTTGTAGGATGGCACCGTTAATGTTTACACCATTCAGGATGGCCAATTTGTTCGTACTCTTAAGCCTAATGGCTGTACAGAATTTTGTGTGCAAATTTCATATGTAACCGTATCATATCATGGTAAGTCCAGAATTTTGTATACAAATTTTATATGTGACAGACAGTATCCATACCATGCTAAGTTTTTAGGTGCGTTAACGAATTTATCGTTATCTATGAAAAGCCAAAAAGTATGCAACATATATTTTATTGAAGAAAATAAAATATGTATCATGGGAGAATTTAGAAGAGTGATGGCATTTCTCATTGATAGTACAAAAATATGTACTAAATGGAATGGATGTACATATTTATAACACCAGAAGAACAACTTTTTATTTGTCCTAGGATAATTTTGATAAATAACCACTTATAAGTGTAATTATGTAGCAGATAAAACTCCAAGAGAATTTATGACCATGAAGTATTTACATCTTAAATCTTAATATTCATATGAGCACCAATAGATATTAATAGATGTTTGCTCCTAATAAAATAATTACACTGTGGAAGTCGAAACAAAAGTCTTGACCGGACTCGACGGTTCTACCCTAATTCCTATTTTAATGAGTTATCATGAGCATTTCGTACAAATATTTTTTTTTTATGCTCAGAGGTGGAATTTTGATAGCTGGTATTTGTATAGTTTGACAGTTTAAATAAATTTAATTTTATAATTTTGAAATTTATAATTTTTTAATTATAACCCAGTGTGCCATGCGGATCAGTATCGGATCAGGATCGGATTCGATACTGATCCGCATGGCGCACAAAAACGGAAATCATGTAATGAAAAAGTGTTCAAAATTGACACAATTAAAAAAATTTCAGGAAAACATGTGGTTTTTGGTTACCCAAAAGATGCACGTAGGTTGTTTACTAATGACAGTAACATTAATATTATGACAAATAGTTCTATGCGAATTGAAGGCGAGCTGCAGCAGAATGTGCTTACTAACATAACCAAGATTTTTAAAATTAAAATAGGAAAACACTGTATTTTTTGCCCCTAATTCAATAAACTAAACTAATATTATGTTATATATGTTTATATTATACAATTGTCGGATCCGATACTGATCAGTTTCGGATCCGCGTCCGCATTTGTGCACATTGGGAAGTTTTAATAATAAAGGGGTTTCCAATGAGAGGTGTTATTGTGAATGGCCCGCTATTTCGGTAGCTGTCACTTTAAAAGCTTTTATTGTTTGACATTTGACAAGTAGAAACTATGCCATTACTGAAAATGGAACGATACACGCTTCAACAACGCATTGAAATTATTAAAATTCACTACAAAAATGGTGAAAATCTTGCAGTCACAGTTCGCAAAACTGAAGTATTTTTGGTCGTCGGGAAGCACATTGTCGGACCGTAATACAGAAATTGCTGGAAAAATGCGCTCAAAAACAACTAAGAATATTGCTGCTGTAGCCCAAAGTGTTGAAGAAACCCCAGATTTGTCCATTCCTCGTCGTTCTTTGGAATTTGGCATTCCACAAACGTCATTACACCGTATTTTGCATAAAGACTTGGGTTTTAAGGTTCGTGTCTTTGCTGATTGGGTCCTTTAAATGCATGAAAATGATCCGGAATTATGTATATCGAAAAATCATCTTGACTGATGAGGCCCATTTCCATCTCGGTGGCTTCGTCAACAAGCAAAATGGTCGCATCTGGGGCTCGGAAAACCCAAGATTTATTGTTGAGAAGCCTCTCCATCCTCAACGTGTGACAGTTTTGTGTGTTTTATGGTCCGGCGGGGTCATTTGACCTTACTTTTTCGAAAATGAGGTTGGATCAACGGTTACGGTTAATGGTTTGCTCTATCGAGAGATGATTAATGATTTTTTATGGTCGTAGTTGAATGGTATTGATCTGGACATCGTTTACTTTCAACAAGACGGCGCTACAAGCCACATTTTTTTACGGAAAAAGTTTCCTGACCGTGTTATCTCTCGAAGAGGTGATCACAATTGGCCACCGAGATCTTGTGATTTAACACCTTCCGACTTCTTCCTTTGGGGCCACGTGAAAGA
This sequence comes from Muscina levida, assembly GCA_964034835.1. Taxonomy (NCBI): domain Eukaryota; kingdom Metazoa; phylum Arthropoda; class Insecta; order Diptera; family Muscidae; genus Muscina; species Muscina levida. Next base: position 31,532,385 of record OZ035883.1, on the reverse strand, counting down.
TAAGGTCTACGCCAACAGCCCAGCGTCAATTCAAGGCCTCAAAGATAAAATTCGTGAGGCTATCGAGGACATAGGGCAGCCACTTTGCGATTTGGTTATGGAAAATTTCATGATAATGATATGGTCCTGTAAGCGTGCTCGTGGTGGCCATTTGGCTGATGTTGTTTTTCATTATTAACGGCATACCTTCCTCTTTATTATGAAATAAACATCCGATCATATATCGCAAAAAATTGAATTTTTCATTGAATACCAAAAACAACTCTTATTGGAAAACCCTTTATTATAATTTAAAATAAAGTAAATAAATTTTTTTATAAATAATTTATTTTATAAATATTTTACAAAACCCTTATAATAGCACTATAGCACTATTATTTTGATTCAATATTACAAAAATACTCGAAATAGATTTATTTAAGAAAAAGCTTTAAAAAAAAAATTTTGTTTTTGATAATGTTTCACAATTTTTATCATAACTCAAGATTTATGTTTCCAAATTTAATTATTTCAAGTCTATTTCAAGTTATTGTTTAGCCTAATCAAAAGTTTTATAAATATCGAGAAACTTGTAATTATGTTTTTCAACCAACACTTTTAATTTGGTTTTTAATATGTATAAAATCGTTTGCGGCCGTAAAGCCAGATCTGTTGTGAATAAATTAAATCATTTCTTTAAGAAACGATGGAGAAATTTCGATGTTATTCACAAATAAGTGAATAATTTCGAATTTTTGATTAAGAGCACAGCAAACTTGACTCATGTCTCTGATTTTGTTGAGTAACATATAGTTACGTTACGTCCGATTTTTTTAGGATTTTTGTGAAATTTTTTTTTTTTAAAATTTTGACAGACATAAAATTTTCGATACAACTTTTTAGATATCAAAAAAATAAAATTGAATTAATTAAATTTTAAAATTACTGTTTCGTTTACTGATACCATCGGATACACTGTTCTTGAGTTATGCGAAAATCCGCGAAACAAAAATTTAAAGAATACAATTTTTTATTAGAAATTTTTTTCGACTAGTTTTGAAATCACAAGACAATTATACGTTAGAAAAATATGTTGGAAATACTGATTTCAAAGTTATTTTTTCATATTGTTGCATAGTGTTTAAATTTTATAATTTAAATATTCGTCACAAATGAGTCTGATGATGAACTCGTTATGGAGTTCGAAACGCGCCATCTTGATAATTAATATCAACAATAAAAAAAAACATCAACAAATTTTCCGAACGTTTAGCCAATTTGGTGTATCATTTGTTACACTAACACACATTTATAACTAATCAATACGATCGTCGAACACGAACGAACAACACTGTATTAAATTTATTTAAATTCTTAAATTTTATAGTTTTATAATTGTATTACTTTATAATTTCATTATATTATTTTATAACTAATAATTTTGTAACATTATAACTTTGATTTTTTAATTTTATATATATTTAAAATTTTGAAATTTTATAGTAATTTTAATGCTTTTATCATAATTCAAAAAAATATCATAATTATATAACGTTATCATTTTTAATTCTAAATATTTAAAATTCTGTAAAATTATAGTTGTATAATTTTATAATGATGTAAATTTTATGATTTTATAATTTTTTATTTCATATTATTATGATTTTATAATTTTTAAATTCGGTAAATTGTATAATTCTGTAATTGGTTTTTTATTTTTCATTTTATAATTGTATTATTTTTATAATTTTTTTTATATTATTTTATTTAATTTAATTTTATGATTTTAGTAATTTTAAAATTCATTTAATTTTATAATCTTATAAATGATTTATTTCTGATGTTATAACTTAATTTTTTTTGTATTTTTTGAATTTATAATTTAAAAATTTGATAATTTTATAGTTTTTCGTTTTAGACTTTTCTTTTTTATTCAATTTTGTTTATTTATTTAGTTTTTTATGAATAAGTTTTATTTGACCTTTATAATTTTAGAATAATATCCCAAGTTTTGAATAATCAGGCTCGAGGTAACAAACCCGAAATATTGAAAAATAATAAAAATAAAAAAAGATCGCATTGACCTCGAGCCTGATTATTCAAAACATGGGATATTATTTTATTTTTATATAATTTTATTTTATAACTTTATAATTCAATAATTTTAAAATTCTGTGAATTTTAACATTTGTAAAATTGTACAGTTTTATAGTTTTATTTAATTTTATAATTTTCTTACTTTTATAATCTTGAAATTGTGTAAATTTTTTAATTTTATAGTAATTTTTTTCATAACTTTATTTTAAAACTATGTAAATTTTGAAATTTTTAAGTTTTATAATTTTATAACTTCAAAATTTTTCTATATTTTTAAAATTTTAGAACTCTGAAAATTGTGTAATATAAAAATTTTTAGAGTTCATCGTACAGTACTTTTTCCTTTATTTAATCATTTTGCTTAAATAAACAGCTTAATAAAATGTTAAAAGGTGAACTAAGGCCGCTTACGCTCAATGTTTAGATAGTTCTTTCAAATCTCTTCTTAAAATATAATATAGTTAAAAAGAGTTTGTAGTTCGATTAAATTTCAAGTACAAAGTAATTTGGAAAAAAATCATATTTTGTATATAATATTTAATGCGAATCTTGATTTGAAAAATGTTTCAAATTATTTTCTTCATAAAATTTTATAATTAAAACCTTCTAAATATGGCTGTTCAACTTATCAATTTAATACTGTCTGTCTGCATATCCAAAATTGAAGAGTCCTGTTGACTTGTGTCAAAACAACCCTGTAATTCAGACCAACATAATGTATTCAGATCAATCTGATTCAACCACATCTATTCTGACATTTTCCAGATTTCTAGACTATCTCAACTCATGACCAGCCTTGGCCGATAAAACTATGTATAACGTCTACTATACTCGTTTGTAGTATTAATATTTGTCCGTCATCCACGTGTTCACGGATGAATGAAATTGTTTCACTTCAATCGATTTTTTTTTTCTTACTACGAAATATGACAAATCAAAAATCCTAATTCCAATTTCTTGATTACATACGAACCATACAGTAATATAATTTTTTCTTAGTAAACTCACAAATTCATAAATTTTCTTTATGACTACGCATTAATTAATACACATACATACATGGTATATATAAGAAGTGGTAGCGTACTTTGCCTGATGCGCAAAAGAATGTTGCCGCCATTGTCGGCAGTCAGCGGGCATATCAAGTAGTAAATTATCGATCGATCCACCAATACACACTCACTCACGTATTATGAGCAGCCCCTGGTCCGATGACTGACCAACGGATGTGTCAATAATGAAGGGTGCTGATAGAGGTGGTGGTGGTGCTGGTTGGTGGTACCACTTCAGTGATATACTTTACTTTATATGATAAGTGATAAGAAAATTGTATCAGTAAATACCACTTATAGGAGAGGGAGATTACTAAAGTTATATGTGACAGGTATATCACAAGATATAGGAATCGATGTTAGCTAACCAATAACTTTATCATATACCACGCAACAGATGAGTACAGTAAAAAAAAATCATTTAGTTTAATTGGTATTTCAAAAGCCGACTCATCAAACACCTGCAATATTCTAAATCTAGTTGCCTAATGATCTCACCTATCCCCGTGCAGTGTGACAATGTAATATACGCTGTTCTATGGCCACCCTCAACATTAAGTATCGTACACCATCGTTTCTCTACGAAACACGAGACTTTTCTGCGGTCGGCTGATCGCTTTGCTTTGGCAGCGCGATTATTTCAAACAATACTCGCACCTACGCAAACACTACAAAGTATGTCAGACACTACTGATAAGACATCGAAAAAGACCTTTGTTTGAATTCAATTTTTAATTTGACTTTATGGCCGATCTTCAATAAACATTTGTAATATAATTGATAATAATAGAATAGAACAAGTGCGAGTTGTAAAAGAAAAGAAGAAGAAAAAAGTCACGTGATCCGTAGCTGTTTTTTAAGTGTGTGTGTGTGTGTGTGTTACAGATAATGCAATCGCCTACAATTGTGCGTATTAAGAAATCAGAATTTAATAAAAGGGAAGATTACAAGGATGGAATGTGATAAGCCTTAAATGGTTTCAACTCTTAATGGAAATCGAAGCAATCGCATTTTTAATATATAATATATAATATATAATATATAATATATAATATATAATATATAATATATAATATATAATATATAATATATAATATATAATATATAATATATAATATATAATATATAATATATAATATATAATATATAATATATAATATATAATATATAATATATAATATATAATATATAGTATATAATATATAATATATAATATATAATATATAATATATAATATATAATATATAATATATAATATATAATATATAATATATAATATATAATATATAATATATAATATATAATATATAATATATAATATATAATATATAATATATAATATATAATATATAATATGTAATATATAATATATAATATATAATATATATTATATAATATATATTATATAATACATTTGGCAAGAGGAAAGCATGCTCGGGGATTGGAGTCTCAGTCTGTTATGTCCCATATACAAGAAAGGAGATCGTAGTGAATGTAAGAACTACCGTGGAATAAGCCTATTACCAATTGCGTACAAGGTCCTTTCAAGCATATTGTGTGAACGTCTAAAGCCGATTGTAGAAAAACTAATTGGACCATATCAGTGCGGCTTTAGACCTGGTAAATCTACGACGGATCAAATATTCACCCTTCGACAAATCCTGGAAAAAAAACTCATGAAAAGCAGATCGACACCTACCACCACTTTGTCGTCTACAAAGCTGCCTTCGACTTTCCGATAAGGAATAGGCTATATGAGGTCATGTCTGAGTTTGGCATTCATGCAAAGCTGATTCGACTTTGCAGATGTACCTTGGAAAACACCAAATTTTGATTTTTAAGGATCACTATAAACTATTCAACACAGAAAGAGTTCTCAGGCAGGGTGATAGCCTGTCCAGTACACTACTTAATATAGTTATGAAGAAGGTGATGAGAAAGGCTGGTGTCAACATGTCTGGCACCATATTCCACAAGAGCCACATGCCACTAGCCTATGCCGATGATATAGGTATCATTGACCGAAATCTGCGGAATGTTACTGCAGTTTTCTCATCACTAGAAAAGAAGTCGGCAAAAATGGGTTTAGCGGTCAACGAGGACAAAACAAAAATAATGATTTCGACGAACAAAGAGTCCTCTCGATGGGGACGCAGCGTCAATGAAAATTATTGTTTTGAGGTAGTAGATGAGTTTACCTACCTCGGATCTTCCGTCAACAAGAAAAATAATGTCAGCCAAGAAATTAAGCGGAGAAAAGTGCTCGCCAATAGATGTTTCTACGGACTTCGGCAGCACTTTAGTAACACCACCTTATCTCGAAATACTAAGAAACAGCTTTACCAGGTGCTAATCTTACCCGTTCTTTTGTATGCTGCCGAATCATGGGTGCTTACGGCAACGGACTTACAAAACCTGAGAGTATTTGAGAGAAAAGTACTCCGACATAGCTAAAGGGGTCAAAATGCAACGACTACGATGGCGGGGACATGTAGTCAGAATGGATGTAAATTCTCCAGCGAGAAAGGTGTTTGAAGGCGAACCTGAAGAACGGCGCAGAGCAGCGTGACCCAAACTCCGTTGGAAGGACCAAGTGGTAGGCGACGTGTCACCATCTGGTAGGACTAACTGGAGAACACACGCAGAAGACCGAAGCGTGTGGAATTCTTTAGTACTTCAGGCCTCAAAACTTTTGAACTACGTTCGTAAGTTGTAATGGGCCACTTAAGTAAGTAACAGTTACGGTCCGTGTTAAATACGGTTAAATACAAATTCTAGATGAATACACAGAAATCTTACATGAAACTTTAAATAGCGAATATGTTACACCGGTTAGTTCTTGCACTTATTATGTTTTTTTTATCATGAGATTAACAATTCTCAACACAAAACTTTTCTTTTAAATATTACTTATTTTATTTAAATAAAAAAGCAAACAACCGAATGACTGAACGAAGGGTTTACGAATCTCTAAGCAGTTTTTTGCGACAGGGTGACCAAAAAAACATTCAAATTCCCAAGTACAAGCTATTACAATAACACTCACGTCGAATGTTTTACAGGACCAATAAAAAATTAAATTCGATTGCGACTACGACAGTTGCCGAAAATCGACTACTACATACGTAATAAGGAGGATTATCCTATTATATAAGCTGCTCAGATTGACGATTAGAACAGTTTGGCGAACAGAGCGCGAATTTTGAAATCAAGTTTTCACGATTTGTAAACGTGTAAGTTTAGAATGGTAATGTTCTGACAGCTAGTTTTACAGTTATCCCCTTCGAAGTTTTATACTTCTAAAAAAACGCCCTTTACACCTGATTATATAATATATTCTTAGATACTATTAGATATGATAAGAGATGATTATATGATTAGAGCATTGATATTAATTGATTTTTGTATGATATGATAACTAGGGATCGCCGATTTCTACGTTATAGACAAAATTCTTTATATAAATGTAAATATGTGCGAAAAACGGAAGGAAACTACTGTGTTTTTTTAAAAAAAATTGTTATAGAGAGAATTCGCTATTAAAAAGTACGTTATATAGAAGTTCGATTGTATTAGATCTAGATCACTGATCTAAACTGACATCTAATTGGATATACACTTTTCTGCAAGGGGAGTTAACATAATTTAACATGTTTGTAATCCTATACCTTTATTTATTTATTTTGTTGAATGCTTTACTGAAATCTTATAGAATAAATCAAATGATTAGAGGTACAAATTATTTTGGTATATCTTATCCAAAATCTAACACTCAATAAATACCGCTCATCGACGTTGATACGAACTCTGTGTTAAGCAATGGAATTTCCCTAATAGAGGCTACCGTCATATATTCAATCTATCATCATCCATATGACCGGCAGTTTTAAAACTAAAATTTGTCACACTTGCTGACGTTTATATAGGTGTCTTAAAGTGGCTGATAAGCAAATTCCTTACAAATCGGAACTGATGTTATCATGGCAAATAAAGACTTTGCAAATTTTTTTCCTATAGCAGTTGATAACGTCAAATGCTTGATAGGCTCTTGAAATGTATACAAAAGGAGAGTGTGATTGGTTAATTATTTATTATCCTATTATGTGTGCAAATGGTCGCGTTAATATTTGATTGGCAGATAGTTAATAACATAATTTCGCCGCAATGCTATATTACGTATTGTTTTATATAAAACATGATAACGTTATATCATTAATCTGCAATAAATGTTAGTTTTTTAAATGAAAATACTACAAATTTCCTTCAGAGTCAGTGACATCGTTTTGTTGCCGGGTCTCAAATGTTTGGAAATAAAAATCTGCGCATAGTGATTGAATATTTGTGTCAGGGTTAACAGTCTGGGATAGTGTTATCGAATGATGGAGAACATTCATAACACTTTTTTAGTATAATTGAACAAAATATTCAAATACGTACTGGCTGAGAATGTGATGTAGCTACAGTCAAATTTACATGTTTTATCTTAAGCAATTGAATTTTAATTTATTTATAATGGATTAACCTATAAGTACCCAGGTCACCCACTTATTCTAACCATCATGCCATTCTAAAATGACTGCACATACAAAACAACGTCTTACAAATGCAACGCTCTAGCAAACTTTATATGACTGTTATCCAGCAGCTATAAACAATTTACAGATAAGTTAAAAAAGTTATCTACATTGTTCTTGTACCAAAAGACTTGGTTATCTCCTTAGCAACATACATATGTATAGATGCGTAGGTGTTTACAGATACACAGCTTATATTGCAGGACAAACCGGAAATAGCAGGTTTTACTGGTTTTTGTCAAGATTGATAAACCAACAGATACTTGCTTAATTTAAAGGCCAACAAAAGTGAGAAACATTCCCAGGCAGCCTTATCTTTCCTGTTATAGGTTCGAAATTATAATAAATTCTAATAATTTATAGAAATAATTTATTATCTCTTAAAAATTCCTTAATACATATTTGTCATACAAATAGTTCTATATATTTATACTAAATTGTGACAAATTCCTAAAGTCCTCTTAACTACCGATATTATTTAATATTATTTAAGATAATATCCGCCTATTTATTAAATCATTAAAATTAAACAATTTTTATATACATTCCAATAATTTAACGGCGTCCTCATTTTTTTGTTATTTTGTTTTCTTAATTCTATTGGAAGACGCACAGCAGACTATAGCAAAGATTTATTGGATTGTTTGAGCGTCATAATCATGTGAAAAATCTTATAAAATATGAAATTTATATTGAAATGTCGCGGAAAATTATGTTGACACATCATTTATCGTTAAAAGAAAATCGTACAAATTAACACACATTGTCGTCATATTTTTATTTAATCACTTGATCCCAACCAAACGCCAACGCTTGTTTTTATTGCCTTCTCTCCGCTGCGATAGGGTGGCGGTGGCATGTCTCTGTTACCCGCACCAGGGCGCTTATGTGAGTCACCTGTATATTCGATAAAATTCATACGTGGAAAGTGTCATATGATAATATAATATTAAATTGCAAATTAAATTGATTGATCATCAAGTTTAAACAACACAACACCTGCTATGAAATTATTGTTATCTTAAATGAGGGGAAAAGTCCTATAATTAAATTGTCGCCACTCGAAAGTTTTCCATATAATTATTGGCTTATTTAATTATTGCAAAAAATTCGGTAACACTTGCGACAGGTGTGTTTGATATATTATTTATTTTATTTATTTTATTTATTTTATTTATTTTATTTATTTTATTTATTTTATTTATTTTATTTATTTTATTTATTTTATTTATTTTATTTATTTTATTTATTTTATTTATTTTATTTATTTTATTTATTTTATTTATTTTATTTATTTTATTTATTTTATTTATTTTATTTATTTTATTTATTTTATTTATTTTATTTATTTTATTTATTTTATTTATTTTATTTATTTTATTTATTTTATTTGGTTGGTTGGTATGCAGGCATCTCCTTCTTCAAAGGAGAACACTTAGGTCCTTATGGACCCATTGAGACACCCGTTGGGCATTTGTGCCATCCCTTCAACCGATGCTATCAGCGCGTGTGCTGACTGATCGCGTTGCCAGTTGTCGATTGGGAATCCGGAGTTCCGATCCAATCCGTCCAGTTGATAATTTTACAAAAGTTGTTAATCCTTCCGATGTCCAACGATACAAGTTCTTCTACACCATTTAAGAAGGGTTTCCCCAGGGTTTCCAGTCTCCTTCTGTATAGCGCTGGGCAATCACATATAATGTGGTCGGTGGATGGTTCACTGTTTCCGCAGTAGTAGCATTCGCTTTTTATTTTATTTATTTTATTTATATTATTTATTTTATTTATTTTATTTATTTTATTTATTTTATTTATTTTATTTATTTTATTTATTTTATTTATTTTATTTATTTTATTTATTTTATTTATTTTATTTATTTTATTTATTTTATTTATTTTATTTATTTTATTTATTTTATTTATTTTA
>OZ035883.1:31345256-31517756 GCA_964034835.1 Muscina levida | reverse complement strand
TTAATATATTTTTGTTAAAAATTAAGAAAATAAATTAAAAAAAAAAAAAATTTATTGAGTATACCAGAATTTTAGAAATTGTTACACAATTATGAGGATATTAAAAATTTAAACCAGTAAGAAAGTTTCAGTCGGGCAACCCGACTTACATATACCATCACCCTCAGTAAAACAAAAAAATTTCTTTAACATTGATATTATTACTCGATTTCTAAAGTGGGCGGAGTGGTACATTTGTATGGGAGGTACCAGAAGGGGCGTGTCTAGACTTCCAATATTTTTTCCACACCTTTATCTATCCTGTTATAACTTAACAAAATACATAAATTGGGCTCGATAGTGTCGAGTATATTGATATTATAACTCCATCTCTAAAGTGGGCGGAGTGGTACATTTGTATGGGAGGTATCAGAAGGGGCGAGTCTAGACTTCCAGATTTATTCTCCAAAACTTTATCCTGTTAAAGCTTTACTAAATACAGAATTTGGGCACGATCGCATTAGGTCCATTAATAATATTAATCGATTTCTAAAGTGGGCGGTACCAGATTAGTATGGGAGGTACCAGAAGGGGCGTGGCTAAACTTCCAGTTTTTTCTCAAAAATTGTATCCTGCTATAGATTTACCAAATAAAGAATTTAGGTACGATCGCGTTGGATTTATTGGCATTATTACTCGATTTCTTAAGTAGGCGTAATGATGCATTTGTATGGGAGGTATCATAAGGGACGTGTCTAGACTTCCAATATTTTTTCCACAACTTTATCTATCCTGTTATAACTTAACAAAATACATAAATTGGGCTCGATCGTTTCGAGTATATTGATATTATAACTCCATCTCTAAAGTGGGCGGAGTGGTACATTTGTATGGGAGGTACCAGATGGGGCGTGTCTCGACTTCCAGATTTTTTCTCCAAAACTTTATCCTGCTTGAACTTTACTAAATACAGAATTTGACGATCGCGTTAGTTCTATTAATAATATTAATCGATTTCTATAGTGGGCGGTACCAGATGTGTGTGGGAGGTACCAGATGGGGCGTGGCTAGACTTCCAGTTTTTTTCTCAAAAACTGTATCCTGCTATAGCTTTACTAAAATAAAGAATTTGGGTACGATCGCCTTGGATTTATTGATATTACTACTCCATTTCTAAAGTGGGCGGAGTTATACATTTGTATAGGAGGTACCAGAAGGGGCGTTGCAAGACTTCTAATATTTTTTCCAAAACTTTATCCTGTTATAACTTAACAAAATGCATAATTTGGGCACGATCGTGTTGAGTGTATTGATATTATAACTCCATCTCTAAAGTGGGCGGAGTTATACATTTGTATGGGAGGTACCAGAAGAGGCGTGGCTAGACTTAAATTTTTTTTTTCAAAACTTTATCCTCTTATAGCTTTACTAAATATAGAATTTGGGAACGATTGAGTTCGATGTATTGATATTATTACTCGATTTCTAAAGTGGGCGGAATTGTACATTTGTATGTAAGGTACCAGAAGGGGCGTGGTCATGTAGCCCATTTTCAATACCGTAAGTAGTTTTGGGGAAATATTAACTCGTGCAAAATTTCAAAACATTTGGTGGCGTCTTTTGAAAGTTATCGTGCTAACCAGCCGGACAGACAGACAGACGGACTCAAAAGACTTAAAAAGTCATGAATTGAATTTGGTTCAAAGAAGCCTAGGGTCTAAAATCACTCCTTCTATGTGTTACACTATTGGGTCATATCAAATGATATATACCCTCATCCCTAAGGGTGATGGTATACAATTGTGGAAAATTTTAAGATTATTACAAATACTGGATATCTTTATTAATGTTAAAAATGTGAATGTTTATCTGTTTGTTTTTTTGTGCCTTAATCACTTCTAAACGGCTGAACTAATTTTAACGAAATTCAGTAGACAAGACGTGGCAAAACTTTTTTTTAGAGCTAGACAGATGAAATTTGTTAGCCATATAGCACTAACATGAATATGCAGACAAAAATTGAATTTTCTATCAGTGTTCATGCTTGGGGCGTGTCATAACTGAATTGTGTCCCTTTTTCTTCATCCTATTTGGCAGCAGCAACAGAAATTCATCCATCAGTAGCCAGAGGTTAGCCCTAGGGATATGAAATTTGCTTTGCGACACATTCTTGTAAAATTTCAGTCAGTGGGAGGCAAAACAATATTTTAGACGGAGAATGATAAAATTTGATACACAGTATCAAAGTACTCGGCACAACTACTATAATTTTGATCAGTGAGTGGATTGGATATGGCCAAATTGTATTTAAGTCCTGCAGAGATAAAATTTGACAACAAGATAGTACTCGGCAACAACATTAAAAAAAATGGGCAGAGGAAATTCAAAATTTGAGGTCGGTGGACAGTGAGAGTGTATTTTATCTCTAGAGAGATAACGTTTAGTACACATTAGGTAATTGGCACTTAAGGTTCAAATTTGCAGACGCAATTTTTATTTTCAATCAGTGGAAGCAGAGCACAGTGGATCCGCTTGTATGGAGGCGCGGCCTAAAATACTTCTAATGATAGTACAGAGCTGAAATGTTCAGCAGGGCTCTTAAAAACTATTTAAGCCAGTACAGGAATTTCAATGAGGTGAACTGACTGATAAATACTTTCACCCTATGTACGACATTGTTTTACTCTCGAGTTAATGAAATTGAAAAAGAAATTACTTATGTAGCGTAAACGATCGGGAATAGGACTCTCGGTCGTATGGCCAGAAGTTTACAGACATGTAGCAAAACTAACAACAGTTATAAAAAGTTCAATTCAATATCTCTTACAAAAATGATATGTTTGTAAAACCGTCTGAAGCTAATATTTCGGTTTTCCGAGGTTTTGCGTCGGATTACAAGATAATCCAACAGACCACATTCAAGTATATTCCAGTTTTTCGTTTAAATGTAATGAGAGAAATATTAATTTTCCCAAAAATATGTTGGTAATTTTGTATAAGACATCCCAGATGCGGTAGAGCAACATAGTCCGTATTCATCCCTAAGTTTTCCTTGGAAAAAATTTAACAAAAAAAAAAAACTTGTGGAAATATTACGTTGAATTAGGTCATTTATATACAATTAGGTGGCATAAGGGGCGCGGCAAAAGTTCAGATTTTCTGTAGTTTTACCTGGTTTTATTAGATTATTAGTCCGAAAAAGTTCATGATCATGTAGTGTTTTGTTTGGAAGTAATGGAAGAAATATCCATAAATAGGTAAGTTTGCATGGGAGGTACCAGAAAGGGTGGGGCAATTCTGATTATTTACAATAACGTAACTTCATTTTGGAAAATATTAAAACTGGTAAATTTTCATAAAGATCAGTGAAGGTTTACTCAAATTATCATGCCCATCAGTTATCCTTCCAACCAGCAAGCCAACCGGCCGGCCTGCCGGACCGACGGAAATGGGACAATCGTCTTAAAAAATCTTTAAGCAAATTTGGTTTTAAGATAATTTGGGTTGAGATAATTGGGGTCGTTACACTGTTTCACTTATGAAATTTTACTTACCCTCTTACCTAAGTTTAAGGATTTAATAAGAAGGCGGTTTAGTATGTTAAAAACTACACGCACATCCGCAAATTTCCGCGACAAACTTTAACACTTTTGTTACCTTAAGACTACGGACAAATACAATGGAAAAGAGACCTAAAGGGGGATATGCAAGGAACACAACTAAAACTCTAAATAATCATAATGAAGACGCACAAAATATGATCAAACAAATACGTTACCTAAAACATTAATTCGACAAGAATTACAAAACAAGTTAATTTTTATAAATTTGTTGAGATTAAATAAATACTTTTAATTTTAAAATCCTTTAAAAATAATTTAATTTTTTAGACTTATGCAATGAGCAATCTGTTTTGAAGTGTACTCTTGTTTTAAATTATTCGACCAATGTACAAAAGCGAGAACAAATGTTCATGATTAAATTCTATTTTTAAAAAGTCCCGTTAGATTTTCAGAAGAATCCGGTTTACCATTATGAAGATTGGACATTTAAGAGATAATTTGTTTACATTTTATTTTAATACTTTGTGATTAGTTTTTTGATTTTTGGCCTATGGACGGAACCACTGTGCAGAGGCGTGGCAAAACTAATTCATATAAAAGGGATGGGGCAAATACAAGTTTATTTTTAAAAGTACAATAAAATGAACAAAATTAAGGCTTATTCCCATTAACTAATGAATTCCACTTCGTTCAAGTGACTGCCTTGGCTGGCTTAGTAGTACCATATTGTGTCACTCCCATTTTTTAAGACCTTGTTAATGGTTTCGCGCTGTAGCTCACGAATTGTTGTATGATATTGGCCTTTAGTCATTAGTCATTCACGATTTTCTTCAAAAAAAAAAAAGTCCATACGGGTCAAATAGCAGCTCCGGGACAGCCAATTGACGTAGCTAAGATGGTTGATAACACGATTTGAGAATTTGGCAAAATCGGGGCTGTGTGGCAAGGCCATTGTACAAAAAAAAGTCAATAAAAAAAAGTCCGCTAACATGGCTCTGTAACGCCCACCGTTGACCAAAACGTTGTTCCCAGTCTCATTTTCGAAGAAAAATGGTCCACTGATGCGATCACTTCACAGTATGATTTCCCCGAGCCCCAGATGGCGCAATAGATATAATTATGTAGATACGCAAAGTATATTTATTGTACCAAAAAGTACAAATTATTGTGCCAAAAAGTATACTTTAATACACCAAAAAGTACATTTATAGTACCAGAAAAGTACTTCTACTGTATAAAAATTTACAATTAAATGTACCAAAAAGTACATTTATTGTAGTGCTCTAGACTTGTACCGGGATCCAGGGAAGTTGAATTTTTCAGTATTATAATAATAATAATAAAAAATGATATTTCCTTCGGTTTGTTAAGCAAAGATGCACAGAATGGCTTAAAACTTTGCAAAAATCATAAACAAAGACAACGTTGTATTCTCCCAAAAAATTATGCCATTTGATGGAACGCTGTTCAAACGCCGATCCGGAGACGAAGAAATTTCTATTATTTTCATACATTTGTATGAAACTTTTCAGTTTTCCGGTCTATCTCGGACTGTCGTTTCTAAAATACTTACTCAAATGTATCGCGGGTCGGCAGTATTGAAGACCGACATTAGTAGAAGATTTCCACAAAATTTTGTGATGTTTGCTTCAAAACTGTAAAAACGACGGTCCGGACGGGAAAACAGAAACATGTCTTACAGATGTATGAAAATAATACCAAAAATCTTCGTTTCTGGAAAGGCGTTTGAACAGCGTTTCATCAAATGGCATATTTTTTTGGAAAATATAACGAAGTCTCTGTTTATGATCTCTGCAAAGTTTCAAGCCATTCTGTACGTTGTTCTTTCTCAATTCTTTTTCAAAAAAACCTATTGACAATCATAAATAACACAGTACAATACATGATTTTGGGACTCAATTCTGAGAACTGCACGTGAAAGTAGCCCCAAAAAGAAGAAGTTCTGCATTATTCGTTTTGTCAAGTTACATGCCATTATAATTTAATATCAATTTGAAGTTAGGAAGTAACGTATAGGGGAATTTGTCACGTTTAAGGCTCTAACTCGAGAACCACTAGTCCGATTTAGCTGAAACAAATTAAAAAAAATTTTAGAATTACAATTCCTTTAATTTGTTCATACAACGTTTTCCTACATAAGCAACATTTTCACTTTTTTATTTTGTAGCAGTTACAATAAAACTGTTGTACTCCGTGGCGTATGATTAACGAGGAATATTACATATGATAATCATACGCCACCATATAACACCCTGCTACAATTTTCAATTTTTTTCTTCACACTTTGACCATATATACGTGAAACTAGAGACCATATGTAGTGAAACCGCGTTCTTAGTTTAACGCCAGAACGTCAGGATTTTTTTTAAAAGGACTTCAAAGTTTCATAGGGTACACCACTTTCAAAAAATTAAATCAAATATTTCCACGAACCATATGATAACGATATTGGTATCAAATGAAAGGTAAGAATCTCAGCAATGCAAACAAATAACAGAGTTTAATGGATTTGGACCAACATTTTCAAAAAAGATTCATTTTCTATACAACCATCTTGACTTTTTTCCCACAATTTGGGAAATTTCAGTGATGAGCATGGTGAGCGCTTTCATCAAGAAATCTTAACTTAACTTAACTTAATTTCCCTTTGCACCCCATGAATGAGGTATGGGATTGCTTCTCGCGTTGTTGTGAATTAACACGGTTTCTATTTTTTAATTCACAACTAACGGCACCTACTTGTTTATCGACGAATGCGAACGTCACTGTTTGAGAAGCTCTTACTAGACACGCCGATTGAATCGACGCTTAATACTGCGAAGTTGCTGTCAACAACATTCGAGGGAAGCCGAGAATGAAAGAAAATTTGTATTTATTTATTTTCTTTTAAGATGACTGGAGCCAGGTTTGAACCTGCGATCTCCCGCATGGTAGTCGCGTGTTCTAACCACTATGCCACGGCCGGTCCCAAGAAATCGCGACGATTGAAAATCGATTTAGAGGAAAAAGTGAATGCCACATGATGGCAGAATATTGTTGACAATATGTCGTGACGCAGACGATCAGCATAAGCGGCAAAGTCAACGTTTACATTTTAATTAATTTTTATCCAGTTTTTTTTATATATATATAATATTTTGAAACAGGATTAATATCTTTTCTTTTTCCTAAACTATTAAAGCTAGATTAATAAAATGTACATATAACTTCTTCAACATATATTTTTTTCAGAAAAAATTATTTAAATTTTATTAATCTTTATAACTTTAAAGTGACATTTTTGAAATGTTTTGGTCCAGATTTAAAATCTGTTATTTGTTTGCACTGCTGAGATTCTTAACTTTCATTTGATACCCATATTGTTACGAGGGCTGCTATATATATTTCTGGCCTAGGCAACAATAAGTGTTGCCAGGTGCAATCTGATATTTCCATTGGAAAGGTTGACATTTTTTAGCATAACATCACTCAGAACGTGTTGTCATTTAATCGTGAATTGTTAAACTTACAGAGCTTTGAACAATTCAATTCCGTTAAAAAAATGGAATTGACACGTGAGCATTTTCGTGCGATCATTTTTCACAACTTTCGACGTGGATTATCCAGACAAGAGTGCATCGATGAACTTAAGTCTTTGTATGGTGATCAAGCACCATCATATAGCACCGTGAAAAACTGGTATAACGAATTTAATCGTGGTCGCAGTTCGCTCAACGACGAATTCCGTGAAGGTCGTCCAAAAACGTCCGTTGTGCCAGAGAACATTGATGCCGTGCGTGAACTAATAATGCAAGATCGTCATGTGACATACCGGGAGATAGAGGCATCCTTGGGCATTTCTCCCACCAGCATACATTCGATATTACATAAACACCTGACCGTAAAAAAGGTTTGTTGTCGTTGGATCCCGCACAATTTGACAATCGCTCAAAAAAAGGCTCGTGTCGATTGGTGCAAAAAAATGTTGAAAAAATACGATCGCGGTGCTTCAAAAGATGTTCATAAGATCGTCACAGGTGCCGAATCTTGGATCTATGCGTATGAGCCCGAAACAAAACAACAATCGACCGTGTGGGTCTTCGAAGACGAGCCAAATCCAACGAAAGTTGTTCGTGGAAGAAGCACTTCGAAGCAAATGGTCGCCTGTTTCTTCGGCAAAACTGGTCATGTGGCGACTGTTCCGCTTGAGCAACGAAGGACGGTCAATTCTGAGTGGTACACCACAATTTGTTTGCCTGAAGTCTTCGGAGAAATTCGAAAAACAAACAAGAGAAGACGAATCATTCTTCACCATGACAACGCGAGCTCTCACACATCGGCTCAAACCAGCGCCTTTTTGACCGGCCAAAACGTCGAATTGATGGGTCATCCGCCGTACAGCCCTGACTTGGCACCCAATGACTTCTTTTTATTCCCGCACATCAAGAAAAAAATGCGTGGTCAACGATTTTCGTGCCCAGAAGATGCTGTTGAAGCGTTCAAAAACCATGTTTTGGAGGTGTCTCAATCGGAGTGGAAAAAGTGCTTCGACAATTGGTTTGAGCGCATGCAAAAGTGTATAAATCAGGCTGGAGAATACTTTGAAAAACAATAAAACAATTTTTGATGATAAATATTCGCATTTTCATTATTAGGCCAGAAATATATATAGCAGCCCTCGTATCATATGGTTCGTGGGAATATTTGATTTAATTTTTTGAAAGTGGTGCACCCTATGAAACTTTGAAGTCCTTTTAAAAAAAATCCTGACGTTCTGGCGTTAAACTAAGAACGCAGTTTCACAACATATGGTCTCTAGTTTCACGTATATATGGTCTTCATCTAGTGTGAAAACCACTGTTGCATGGTGTAATAATAAAACAAAAGAGCCCAAAACGTGACAAATTCCCCTATACGATACTTACTAACTTCTAATCGATATTAAATTATTATGGCATGTAACTTGACAAAATCAATGATGCAAAACTTCTTCTTTTTGGGGCTACTTTCAAGTGCAGTTCTCAGAATTGAGTCCCAAAATCATCTGTTGTACTGTGTTATTTATGATTGTCAATAGGTTTTTTTTTAAAGAATTGTGAAATCGTTCTTGATTTTATTTATTGTTGATCTGTAAAGAATTATGATATGTCATAGTTCGGTTTGAGATCAGTTCTATTGGCAATTATTTATTATTGCCAATCATATCATGTTGCCAATTTATCATAAATTTCCATTTAGTTCCATAATGTCATTACCTTTCATATAACTATAGTATAGAAAATGTCATGCCCCTTTTCTTAACTGCAATTAAGAACCTTTTGTTCTAAACCTAAACAATTTTTTCTAAGCAATTACCTGCAATTCCATCACGTCATGCCGGCTTCTCTGAGGTTCATTAATTCTTGCCGTGTCAAATATTTCGCAACAAACGCTCGTTTCTTTTTTGCAAACTTAACAATTTTTATATTCACAAATGTTTGTTGCTACGCGGCCACTACACGGTATACCTACGCGAAGCTAAGAATGACAGTCATCCATAGCTCAACTCTATCACCTGAAACGCTTAGTTAATTATTTAAAATGCATTACAAACAAATGCACAAAGAAACTCAACGCAAATGACATATTAGGCAATTAAGTCGAATCAATTGTCTCTTATCACACCTAATAATAATAATAATAATACATGTGTATTATATTTCATTTCAGATTAAAACCGGTCTTTGATATACCGCTGCATGTGCCCATCCAAACGGTGATCGTGACACCTGGTAACACCCATATACTGGCCCCCCTACGAGATGGACGCTTGGCTGTGGTGGCTGTCCATCTGCCTTTGGGTCCTAAAAAGCATTTGGTATTGAATGTCTAAATTAAGAATAGTAGAAGATCCTCTACAACCACCATCAATAACAACATCACCACCGCCTGATCTAAAAGTAAATATTCTATATTTAAGAGAATTTAACAGAAAGAAAATAGAAAAGTGTTAAAACTTTAGTAAACTTTCAAAATACTCTTTAGCCCATGCACACAAACACACACGATTTTTACATGTTATTCAGTATTTTGAATAGTTTATTTTGTATTATTCAAGACATTGTCAAACAACATCATTTAAATAAGTTGAGTACTATTTCACATGAGGGCTTTATTGTGTAAAACGCATGAGAAAGTGTACAAAATTTCGATTTGATTCGATACAGTAAAACCTAAAACATCATTTGGGGTCATATATTTTTATATTCTAAAGCTAGAATTCTAAATTAAAATTGAAAACTTTGGCTTCAATATTTCAGAATTTTCTGTGAACTTAACTTAAAGCTCTTCTCAAGATAAAACTTTTAATAATTTTAACAACATTTACGAGTTTTTAAAAAACAAAAAAAAAACAGACATGGCCTATGTATGATCTAAAATAAATTCGCAACAAAATTTGAAATATGTTAAAGATTACAAATTGATCTGAGAGGTCTTAACAGTAATAGCTACACGAAAGTGGCAACACTTTATATCTTCTCAAAGTTAGCAGGAAATTAGTCGACATCGCCCGCGTTGCTGAAGGCATAGAAGACGCCATTGGCCAAATTTAATAACTTTTGATCTAGAAGTCATATCTTAATTCTCTAAAAATCCAGTTGTAGGTAAGGATTTAGGGATTATTTTGGGAAATAAACATTGAAAATTTACCATTTTAATGCAATTTTAACATTAGTCCAAGCTAAACACTTAATAGGCTTCAAGCCTATTCGTTTTTGTTCAACACATACGAACAAGACATGTAGATGACGACCGTGTTGTTTTAGCAAATGAAAATCCAAACCGAACGCAGGAGAGCGAAAGAGTGTGAGATGTGATCAAAACAGTGTTTTTTTGTAAACAAAATACACTTAACATGTTATGCACGACAGTAAATGATTCAAAACATGCGTAATCTGACCAACTCCACTTTTTGTGTTTCTGAGTTTTCGATGATTTAAAGTTAATGGTCGATTTTGTTTTTATACAATAACTACAAAACTACTTTAATTGGAAATGTGATTTTTTTTTACGGGGCATAGAAAAAGACTTTTGGGACACTTTTGCAAAAAAGTGCTCAAGAACACATTTTGTGTTTTTGATGTATTGATGATTTAAAGTTTATGGCCGCCTATATTTTGATACAATAACTACAAAACTATTTTAAATAAACATAGGAATTTTTTTAGTGGGTATAGACAATGAGTTTTGGAACATTTCAAAGCATTAAGTCCATTTCAAAAAAAAAGTGGAGTTGGTCAGTTTACGCAGTATATCGACGATATAGAGTACATTTTTGGACCAAATAGTACTAATTAATTGGGACCGGCCGTGGCATAGTGGTTAGAACACGCGACTACCATGCGGGAGATCGCAGGTTCAAACCTGGCTCCAGTCATCTTAAAAGAAAAAAATAAATAAAATTTTTCTTTCATTGTCGGCTCCCCTCGAATGTTGTTGACAGCAACTTCGCAGTATTAAGCGTCGATTCAATCGTCGTGTCTAGTAAAAGCTTCTCAAACAGTGACGTTCGCATTCGTCGATAAACAAGTAGGTGCCGTTAGTTGTGAATCTAAATAGAAAGCGTGTTAATTCACAACAACGCGAGAAGCTATCCCATACCTCATTCATGGGGTGCAAAGGGAAATTAAGTTTTAAGTACTATTAATTGTACCAAAAAATTAAAATTTTTTTTGTAGCACAAGGAATTTATATTGTACCAAGCAGTACAATTTATTGTACCAAGCAGTACAATTTATTGTACCAAAAAGTATAATTTAATATAACAAATAGTACCATGACGTTCCTTTTGGTACAATAAAAGCCCTTTTTGGTATATAAAAGTACCTTTTGGTACAGTAAAAGTAATTTCAGGTATAATTCAAGTACTTTTTGCTAGAATAAAATTACATTTTGGTACAATTAAAGTACTTTTAGCAAGAATAAAAGTAAAGTTTGGTACAAAAAAAGTTAAAGTACTTTTAGCAAGAATTAAAGTAAATTTTGGTACAAAAAAAAGTACTTTTTATTATAAAAAAGTACAGTTTGGTGCAAAAAAAATCACATTTTGACACAATTAAAGTACTTTTTGTTAGAACAAAAGAACATTTTGGAACAATTTGTGGTACGATTAAAGTACTTCTTGTTAGAAAAAAGTAATTTTTTTACAATTAAAGTAAAGTACTTTGTTAGAATAAAATAAATTTTTTGCACAATTAAGTACTTTTTGGTAAAATTAATGTAAGTTCTGGTACAATAAAAGTACCTTTTGTATATAAAAGTGCATTTGGTAGATTAAAAGTACTTTGTTGCACCAAAAAGTATAATTTAATATAACAAATAGTACCATGACGTTCCTTTTGGTACAATAAAAGTTCTTTTTGGTATATAAAAGTATCTTTTGGTACAGTAAAAGTACTTTCAGGTATAATTAAAGTACTTTTTGCTAGAATAAAATTACATTTTGGTACAATTAAAGTACTTTTAGCAAGAATAAAAGTACATTTTGGTACAAAAAAGTACTTTTTATTAGAAAAAAGTACAGTTTGGTGCAAAAAAAAAATCACATTTTGGTACAATCAAAGTACTTTTTGTTAGAACAAAAGAACATTTTGGAACAATTTGTGGCACGATTAAAGTACTCCTTGTTAGAAAAAAGTACTTTTTTTTACAATTAAAGTGAAGTACTTTGTTAGAATAAAAGAAATTTTTTGCACAATGAAGTACTTTTTGGTAAAATTAATGTAAGTTCTGATAAATAAAAGTACTTTTTGTATATAAAAGTGCCTTTTGGTAGATTAAAAGTACTTTGTTGTACCAAAAAGTATAATTTAATATAACAAGTAGTACCATGACGTTCCTTTTGGTACAATAAAAGTTCTTTTTGGTATATAAAAGTATCTTTTGGTACAGTAAAAGTATTTTCAGGTATAATTAAAGTACTTTTTGCTAGAATAAAATTACATTTTGGTACAATTAAAGTACTTTAAGCAAGAATAAAAGTACATTTTGGTACGAAAAAAGTACTTATTATTAGAAAAAAGTACAGTTTGGTGCAAAAAAAAAATCACATTTTTGTACAATTAAAGAACTTTTTGTTAGACCAAAAGAACATTTTGAAACAATTTGTGGTACGATTAAAGTACACCTTGTTAGAAAAAAGTACTTTTGGTGCAATTAAAGTACTTTCTGTTAGAATAATATAAATTTTTTGCACAATTAAAGTACTTTTTGGTAAAATGAATGTACGTCCTGGGACAATAAAAGTACTTTTTATATATAAAAATACCTTTTGGTAGATTGAAAGTACTTTGTTATACCAAAAAGTATATAACAAAAAATATAACAAGTAGTACCATGGCGTTCCTTTTGGTACAAAATAAAGTTCTTTATGGTATAAAAAAGTATCTTTTGGTACAGTAAAAGTACTTTCAGGTATAATTAAAGTACTTTTTGCTAGAATAAAATTATATTTTGGTACAATTAAAGTACTTTTAGCAAGAATAAAAGTACATTTTGGTACGAAAAAAGTACTTATTATTAGAAAAAAGTACAGTTTGGTGCAAAAAAATCACAATTAAAGTACTTTTTGTTAGAACAAAAGAACATTTTGAAACAATTTGTGGTACGATTAAAGTACTCCTTGTTAGAAAAAGGAATTTTTGCACACTTAAAGTACTTATTTGTAAAATAAATGTACGTTCTGGTACAATAAAAGTACTTTTTGTATATAAAAGTACCTTTTGGTAGATTAAAAATACATTCAGGTACAATTAAAGTACTTTTTGCTAGAATAAAGTTACTTTTTGGTATAATTAAAGTACTTTTAGCTGGAAAAAATGTACTTTTTGATACGATTGAAGTACTTCTTGTTAGAATAAAAGTATAGTTTGGTGTAATGACAGTACTTTGTGGTACAACTAAAGTACTTTTTTATAGAGTAAACAAGTAGTGCCTTTTATTGTACCAAAAAGTACAGTTTATGTTACCCCAAAGTACAAATATGGTACCAAAATGTAAACTTTCTTGTACCATAAAAATCTTTTATTGTATCACATAGTTCAATTTATTGTACCTAATAGTACAAATTAATGTACAAAAAGTACTTTTAATGTACCAACTTGCAAAATTTTTTTTTAATTGTACCAAAGTGTACTTTTGGGGGCTCAGATATTACTTATATCAAAAAGTTCTGCTGTTGTACTAAATAGCAAGCTCTGTTGCAAAAGCAATTGCGCTACAAAACATTCAAAACATTTACTGCATTCTTGGACATAGCCGTAGTCATTATTGTTTTGGTTTTGGGAGAAGAGAGCTTTTCCTGAGCAAGCTAAGTTCTAAGTTAGGTTTTAAAACAACAAGAAAAAGTACAAACTATGCATGTTATGTTTTTCCTCACATAATATATAACTGTTATTTTGGGACCGACCGTGGCATAGTGGTTAGAACACGCGACTACCATGCGGGGGATCGCAGGTTCAAAACTGGCTCCAGTCATCCCAAAAAAAAAAAAAAAATTCTTTCATTGTCGGCACCCCTCGAATGTTGTTGACAGCAACTTCGCAGTATTAAGTGTCGAGTCAATCGGCGTGTCTAGTAAGAGCTTCTCAAACAGTGACGTTCGCATTCGTCGATAAACAAGTAGGTGCCGTTAGTTGTGAATCTAAAAATTGAAAGCGTGTTAATTCACAACAACGCGAGAAGCTATCCAATACCATGGGTGCAAAGGGAAATTAAGTTTTTTTTTAAGTTATTTTGGTTGCGAGTGTCTTGCAAGCATTGCTCACTGCATTGTTTGGAATTTTAATATATAAAAATCCACCTTGAGCAAAAAAATTCGTATGGCCATTAAACTATTTCTGCAGCCAACTTGACAAAACGAATGATGCAGAAATTTTTAATTTTGAGACTATTTTCACGTACAATTCTCAGAATTGAGTCCCAAAACAATGAGCTAAAAAATGTTGAACTGTGTTAGTAAAGCAAATGCATTTGTTCAGGGCTCTAGTAAATGTAGTGCAAGTTTTTTCGAAACATATTTTTAAACAAAATTCGTCTTCAGTTCACGGTTTATCGCCCTCAGCTATTAATTCATAAATCATCTTAACATTTGTTCATGTCGTTTTGCAAAATATTGCCCGCCCTTTCACACGTGTCGCTTGTCAAAACAGATAAAGTTTAAATATATTTTTTACATATTTATGTATATTATACTAACATACAATTACAAGGCTTTCAAAATACGATGTATTGTAGTAAAAACATATCATCCATTCTAAAATGTGAGAGGGATCATCGATATGAGGGAACATCGACATATGACATCAAGACATGAACCATATGGACATTAATTTCTAACATTCCCTTGTGTTTCGCCCCTTAATTAGTAGACCTGCAAATCAATTTTTCTGGGAAAAACCCCTCTGAAAAATTTCATATTTTTGAGAGCATATTCCTACGGTAATGTGTACCTTTCCTCGATAACATTTAATAAGGAAGGAAATACCTTAAAGAGTTGAATATTTTTTGAGTCGTTTTCATTTGTTAAGGTTACATTTAAAATATCAATTATATTGCTAATCTAATATAAAATATCATGTACTAGTATTATTATTATTACTCAGTATTTCCTTAAATTATGCTCAGACTTTAGTGTGCGTGTACAGGAAATTCTTAGAAACTTCCTTGACAATACAATAAACTAACCGTCCTTACAAAAAAAAAACCGATGTGACAATCGACAATAGCCATTCACTATAATCTATTGATTTAGATGATCTTTTCTTAACTTTTCTATCCAATACCTAAACTGAGTAGTATTTGTTTCATCTCTCCTCTATTTTAAGGTTTATCATTCATTCCTCTATGCGACAAAAGTCCACTAGTGTCAAGTCAATTATTAAAAATGTTCTACCATTCCTTGAAATTCATTCTATCTGGCTTTTCCTGCAGATGTATTTAAAATGTGTTTTTTTTTTGTACTCTAATATCTATTTTAATAATCGATGTTTGTGTAAATTTTTAAAAATTTATTAAAAATGTGAAAATGTGTTATTAAATTTATTATTGTATTTGTTTGAAATTTTTATAGTATTTCTTTGTAAACATCTTTTATGCAATTTGTTAATCCACTTTAATTGATGATATATATATACGCAATATATATAATACCTTTATACTTACATACATACACTTATATAAATATTGTGTTTTTTTTTTTAAAATATCCAATAATAATTAAATAATTGTACGCAATGATAGAGTTTAAGTTAATTTTATATATTGTCTTAAGTATGCAAGTGAAATGTGAACAACAACAAAGAAAAAAACAAGATTAGGTGGTTCTATACATATGTAGAATGTATTGATTTTAAAATGTAGTCTGCGTTTATACCACTAGTGAGTGTAATTTTGTAATCCATTGTCATAATTGTATAGCGTTTTGCAATGGACAACCAAACCCCCAAAATTTCCCAAAATAAAATATAAATTTTGTTGTTATAAATAGTAACTAATTGTGAGAGGTTTTATTATTTGACAAAACCATGAACTGGCCAATGAACATATCCATTTCCAAGGTAATATAAAAGGTTTGTATAATAAGAAGTAAGTTGCTTTTATGAATTTGTTCAATTTTTGACCGATATAATAATATATATCGGCAGTTTTTGGCTTATAGGATATTTTTGCCCACCAAATATTGAAAATATGTGTTTGTATCGGTACTTACTATCGTATTTTAAAAACAGATCTAAATGCAACCATGAATCGAATATTTACATACTTATGATAGAAATTGAAAACAAAAACTATTTGTATTTTATGTAAAAAAAATCACAGTAAGCTATTCATATAAGTATGTTACGTAAGATGATGCTGAAATATATATGACTTTTCTGACTGTCCTCCTTCGACAGCTAGTTATTTTTCTGCCGTATACCATACATCACATCCACTGTCAAACATACAGATGTAAAATAGTATTAGGCGAGTAAATGTCCTTTTTTTCTACTTTACATAGTGCTCCTGTTTTAAAATTAACGAACTTTTTTTCTGAGTGTAAGCTGAAATTATGAAAATTTGTTAGCAGTCAAACGTACTATGCGCCCAACACTACTATGCAAGTTTATTTTCTTTAGCTCTGTTCCAAATTTTGTTTTTAATTTTAAATTAACTACCTTTTTTTTTTGAGTGTAATCTCGATTTGCGAAAAATTTGTCGGCAGTCAAATAGTATAAAATGGACGAACTATTTTTTCTGAGCGTAAGCAGAAATTGTGAAAATTTGTCAATACTCAAAAGTACTAGGCGCCCAGCATAATTAAGCAAGTCATTTTCATCTTCTTTTATTTCAATTGTTGCTTTTGGTTAAAAATGAACGAACTTTATTTTCTGTGTGTAAACACGAATTCTTAAAAATTTATCGAAAGTACTAGGCGCTTAGCATTACTATACAAGTAAATTTGCTTTAGTACTGTTCCAAATTTTGTTTTTTTGTTTAAAATTAACGTCCTTTTTTCTGAGTGTAATCTCGACTTGCGAAGATTTGTCAATAGTCAAATATACTGGCGCCCTTTTCTCGACTGGCCAAAATATGTCAAAAGACAAATGTATTAGACACCCTCTTCTATTCTTTCAATTGTTGCTCTTGGTTCAACATTAACGAACTTTTTTCTGAGTGTAAGCAGAAATTGTGAAAATTTGTCAACAGTCAAAAGTACTGAGCGCCCAGCATTACTATGCAAGTAAATTTGCTTTAGTTCTGTTCCACATTTTGTTCTTATTTTAAAATTAACGAATTTTTTTTTTGATGTGTAATCTTGATTTGCGAAAATTTGGAAAAAGTCAAATAGTATTAGGCGCCCAGCATTACTGTGCAAGTAAATTTGCTTTAGTTGAGTTCCAAATTTTGTATTTGGTTTAAAAATAACCATCTTTTTTCTGAGTGTAATCACGATTTGCAAAAATTCATTAGTCAAACATACTGGCGCCCTTTTCTCGATTGGCCTAAATTAGTCAACAGTCAAATTAGGCGCCCAGCATTACTATGCAAGTAAATTTTCTACTTCACATGGTACTCCTGTTTTAAAATTAACGAACTTTTTTTCTGAGTGTAATCACGAATTCTGGAAAATTTGTCAACAGTTAAATATACTAGGTGTCCAGCATCAATATGCAAGTAAATTTTGCTTTTTTCAATTCCAAATTTTGTTCTTGGTTTAAAATTAACGACCTTTTTTCTGAGTGTAATCACTATTTGCGAAAATTTTTCAGCAGTCAAATGGTATTAGGCACCCAGCATTACTACGCAAGTAAATTACCTTTTTTTCTACTTCACCTGGTGCTCCTCCTTTAAAATGAACGAAAAATTTTTTGTGAGTGTAAGCAGAAATTGTATAAAGTTGTCAATACTCAAAAGTACTAGGCGCCCAGCATAATTAAGCAAGTAATTTTCCTCTTCTTTTATTTCAATTGTTGCTTTTAAGTAAAAATGAACGAACTTTATTTTCTGAGTGTAAACACGAATTGTTGAAAATTTGTCAACACTCAAAAGTACTAGGATCCCAGCATTACTATGCTAGTAAAATTCCATACGTGTTAATTATAATTTCTGCGACATAAAGAACAATAACGTTGTTGTTGTACCCTTCAGAGATGCCATATTTGTTATATTCTTAGAACAACAACTATGCAAGGCCTAGTTGTGATTGATGGGAAGGTCTAATTGTAAAGAAGTACTTCTTAATACAATTAAAGTACTTTTCGCTATAATAAAAGTACGTTAAGGTACAATTTAAGTACTATTTGGTAAAATATAGGTACTTTTCGGACAATACATTTTTTGTTGTTTTTTGCTAGAATAAAAGTACTTTTTGGTAGAATAAAGTAATTTTTCGTAGAATTAAAGTACATTTTGTTAATATAAAAGTACTTTTTGGTACAATTAAAGAACTTTTTGTTAGAATAAAAGTACCTTTTGGTACAATAAAGTAATTTTTTGTACGATTAAAGTAAATTTTGGTACAATAAATGTACTTTTTAGTAGAACAAATAAAATACCTTTTAGTGGAATAAAAAAATAAAAGTACTTTTTGGTACAATTAAAGTACTTCTAGATCGAATAAAAGTACTTTCTGATACAATTAATGTACTTTTTTCTACAATGAAAGCTCCTTTTGGTACAATAAAAGAGCTTTTTTGTATTATTAAAGTATTTTTTAATTCAATTTAAGTACTTTTTGGTCAAATATATGTACTTTTCGGTACAATAACTTTTTTTGGTACAGTTGAAGTTTATTTTAGTACATTAAAAGTGCTTTTTACTAGAATAAGAGTACTTTTTGATACAATTAAAGAACTTTTTGTTTGAATAAAAGTACCTTTTGGCACACTAAAAGCTATTTTTGGTACGATTTAAGTACATTTTGATACAATAAAAGTTCTTGCTAGTACAGTAAATGTACTTTTTAGTGGAACATAAGTAATTTTTCGTACAATTAAAGTACTTTTTTGTAGAATAAATGTACCTTTTGTTGCAATAAAAGTACTTTTAGGTATAATAAAATTACTTTTAATGAAATAAAAGTACCTTTTGGTACAATAATAGTACTTTTAGGTATAATAAAATTACTTTTAATAAAATAAAAGTACCTTTTGGTACAATAATATTACTTTTTGATACAACTAAAGTAATTTTTGCTAGAGTAAAAGTACCTTTTGGTACAATAAATGTAATTTTTGGTACGATTAAAGTACTTTTTGGTACAATAAAAGTTCTTGTTAGTACACTTAATGTCTATGTTAGTAGAATTAATGTACTTTTTAGTACATTTTAAGTACTTTTTGGTGAAATGTTGGTACATTTCGCTTTGGTACAATTAAAGAACTTTTTGTTAGAGTAAAAGTAGCTTTTGGTACAATAAAAGTAATTTTTGGTACGATTAAAGTACTTTTTAGTACAATAAAAGTTCTTGCTAGTACAATTAATGTAGTTTTTAGTAGAATAAAAGTTCATTTTGGTACAATTTAAGTACGTTTTGGGCCATATAAGTATACAATACAATAAAGTTTTTGTTGGTACAATTCATGTACTTTTCGATACAATTTAAGTTCTTTTTGGTCCATATAAGTAATTTTCGGTACAATAAAATTTTTGAAGATGAACTCGTCATGGAGTTCGAAACGCGTCATCCTAGTGCGTGACACACTGAATTTGACCAAAAATATCAAACAATAAAAAACACCTTTCTGATCGTAAGCCGAATTTGATGTATAATTTGATACACTTTAACGTAAATTTAATATAAAATTTTTATTGGTATAATTAAAATACTTTTTGCTAGAATAAATGTACCTTATACTATAAAAAAGTAGTAATAGTTTTTATTAGTACAATAATGTAAATTCCTACAATAAAAATACTTTTTTAGTACATTGACAGTACGACATAAAACATATAAAAGGCGTGTGAGTATGAGTTTGTTCTCTCTACCAGTCAGTTTCCTAATAATGTCGTTTATTGGCCAACCAGGCCAACAGAATTAACTGCATGCCAACCTATGTTGGACCTTCTTTTTCGAATTACTTTACCCCTTATTCTTTTACCCAGTACCTTCAGGTTAGCAACTTGCCCTTCCAACCAATCACAACCAGCCCTAGCATAGTTGTTGTTCTAAGAACATAACAAATATGACATCCCTGATGGGTACAACAACAACGTGATTGTTCTTCTTGTCGCAGAAATCGTAAATAACACATATGGAATTTTAGTAGTATAGTAATTCTGGGCGCCTAGTACTTTGGACTGCTGACAAATTTTCACCATTTCTGCTTACACTCAGAAAAAAAAGTTCGTCAATTTTAAAACAGGAGCACCAGATGAAGGATATGAAAAGGAAAATTACTTGCATAGTAATGCTGGGGGCCTAATACTATTTGACAGTTGACAAATTTTTGCAAATCGCGATTACACTCAGAAAAAAACGTCTCTTATTTTAAACCAAGAACAAATTTTGGAACAGTACTTGAGCAAATTTACTTGCATAGTATTGCTGGGCGCCTAGTACTTTCGACAAATTTTTAAAAATCGTGTTAACACTCAGTAAATGAAGTTCGTTCATTTTGAACCAAGAGCAACAATTCACAAAAAAGAAGAGGGAAATTACTTGCTTAGTAATGCTGGGCGCCTAGTACTTTTGAGTGTTGACAATTGTTCAAGATTTCTGCTTACACTCAGAAAAAAACTTTGTTAATTTTAAAACAGGAGCACCATGTAAAGTAGAAAAAAAGGAAATTTACTTGCATAGTAATCGTGGGCGCGTAAAACTATTTGAGTGGCCAACCGAGAAAAGGGCGACAGTACGAAAATAAAAAAATTTCCCTAGGCTTCACAAACCTCAAACCGCAAGCGGCACGTCAATGTTCAACTAGTTGAACTCATATTTTTGTCAATTATTTTGATAACCTAACCTCACACAAAACTAACAGGTTTTTTGGAACAGATGAGTTTTCAGTTTTTCCATACATTTAGGGTCCACCTTTATGTGGACCTTAGGAATAAGGTTTCCAAACATACTACACGCAATTTGACTACCCATCTTTTTCAGTACCCCCATCCCCCCCTCTATTGGCTTCCAATTAAAACTCCAGCACATGTATTTTATTATCCAATTGTAAATTTTTATTCAAATCAAATATTATTAATATATAATTGTTTTTTTTTTGGGTATTTTCCATCATTTTCTCTTTCTTCTTAATATTTTGTATTCAACACTACAACAGTAGTGTGGTATTGACTGTAAACATAAATTATAGAATAAATGTGCGTAAATATAATAAAATTAATTTAATTTAACAAAAAAAAAAATACAACATACAATTAATTGTGTAATCAGTTCAATAAAAAAATAATAAAATTACAATGAACCCAGCGGAAATCTCTCCACCATATTACCGTAGTCAACATCGGTATACGAGTTTAAATAGAATTTCCGGCCGAGTACAAGGTCTATATAATAAAATAAAATAAAAAATTATCGTAATAATAATAATAACATAAAAAAATGTTATATTTAAGTAAATAATAAAAAAACGTAAATACTTTAGATAAATTAAATGAAATGAAAAAATAACTGCCATCAATTGTTGCATAGCCTTAAACATAAACACTTTATAAATCTCTATGTATTTAGTTATAATAAAGTTTTAAAACTAAACTTTTCTAAAATGATTAATTTAATATTTATGAGGTGGTGGCGAAATTCACAAATGCATTTGTAATATTAATGAAAATTAAAAAAAAAATCAAATGCTATTACTATTACAAATAGAGCAAAATTAAATATAATAAAAATTTAATTACGCAAAAAAAAACAAGACCTGGTTATGTTGGCTAACTATTAGAATGATGTGTGTGTGTGTGGGTATGTGTTTGTTGTTTAACTTATTTAAGTACATAAATAATAAATTACAATATTTTTGTGTGTAAAGTTTTGATATTCGTTTTAGGAATTCGATGGTTGTTTTCAGAAAATTTCGTTGAATTTTTTTTTTAACTTTGTGTGTTTTTTTTTGTATTTTTCTTTTTCATATTTAATTAAGTACGGCCATTGAAAATTTGTTTAAATTTTTTTTGTTTGTTTTTTTTTATAATATATATTTTCTTTTAGCTTTTTAATGATATATTTTTTGTAATTTGTTAATTTTTTTTTTGTTTAATTTTCTTTTAAGAACCCTAAAGAAAAGTAATAAATTTTGTAGTTTACAAAATGTCTGTTTCTGCTTTCTTGTTGTTTTTGTCTCAGCTTCTGCTGCTGTTGTTGTTGTTGTTAGGAAAATATACAATTCATATGTGGCATTCTAGTAGATTGCCGGCATCTGTCTAGAAGTTTCATATTTATATTTTGTTATCCATTTGTAGCATCTTGTTGTAATTCTTGGCTATTTTGTTATTGTTGTTGTTGTCTTATTATTCATACACATTAACTTTGGTTTTCCAGGTATATGCCACGACAGGAACTTGTAAGTAGTTATAATTGGTGAGCGGGGGGAGAGAGAGAGTAGAGCCAGCCAGTCATTAGCTAATACACTAGGTCCTTTAAAATGTTGAGCGGTGGGAGCGAGTTGTGGGTTGGGTAGTGGCTGGGTGTTGTCATAGCTTTTTAATTCTTATCTTCTTTCTGTAATTACAAAATTACGAAAAACAAAATACTTATTAGTATCTACAACTCTTTGAAGTTACTCAAGTTTGTTAACATTACCTGTACAGGATATACAAAAGTGTCTGCTGAATCCTTGCCAAATGCATTACGGGCTACACATTTATAGGTGCCCATATCCTCCCATTTGATGTCGGATATCAACAAATCACCCGAGGGCAACAGTTTGAAACGTTGATTTTGCTCTATGATAAGGCCTTCCTCATTCATCCAGAATACTTCGGCTTTGGGACGGGCATGTACCTTGCAGGGCAGCACAACATTGGAGCCTATCAGATCCAAATGTGTCCTCTCGCTGTAGACAATGCGTGGCTTGAACGAGCTGGCAATGGGTTTCTCTCTCAACTGCAACAATTCCTTATATTCGGCCTGGGGATACACGGTGGTGGAGGCGTACACTGTCTTTGATGCGGTGCGACCAACGCATGTGTAGGTGCGGGGTTCGCTCACCATATGATCAACAATATGCACGGATCTCACTTTAACGATAGCACTGGCACTGGACTCAGAGATGACATTCGATTCAATGCTGTCGATCTGGAGAGTGGGAGAGAGAGAGAGAGAGATTAATATAAAGTTGTAAAGAATTGAGTAAATAGAAATGCTGTAGAATTAAGTTCAATTGAGCTCTTGAATTGAGATTTCGGCTCTTACGACTGTCAAACTAAACTTATGCTGTGAGTCAATTGTTGGCTTTAAGGGTAAAACAGATAAGTAATTTTAAAAGAATATAATTTTGAAATAAACTTAAAAAATCAATTGTTTTTTCTAACTTTTAGTTAACTATGGTTGAAAAACGTTTAGCTATTCTTGTTTAAATTAAAAATGTTCTAGAATCTAAATCAGTTGCTCTCTTCCCTCTCTCACTGTAGTTAAGGATATTGTTATTTAGACTTTTCATAACTATGAACAAAATTATAATTTAAAAATTTAGAAAATGATTGAAACATTTTATTGCCTTGCGAGTGGCAACGTACATTAACATATTAGAATTAATTTTTACCGAAAAAATGCACTTATTTTTTTGTCGTGCTAACAACAAGCGTCGCCACAACCGCATCGGACGAATGCTCAAGCGAAACTGAATACATTTTTTTTTTTTTCGTTAAATGTGTGTGAGAATACATGTGTGGCTCTCTCGCTCATATTGCCCATGGGCTACCTTAAGCTGTTAACTCTTCTAGATGTACAATATTTTAGTTATTCTTTAAAATAAAAAATATAATAAAATTTTCTTCAAGCGGAAGGTCAATTAGTGCCTTAAGGGCGATATTCCCGACACATCAACTTAAACTTCGAACATCCAAAATATTTAAAATTTTTATTTTTAAATGTCAAGGATCCTAACCTGAACTATTTATAAAATTGCTAACAGGGGGAATATTTGTAACGGTCAAATTAAAATACCACTCAATCGATTTTGTGTAATTCTTTTTGTAATCTTCCAAATTTGGCTAAATAATAGAGTAGGATATTTTTATTTACGAAGATATCTACAAAACTATTAAATTGCTTACATGCGGAAAGTATGTAACGGACAAAATCTAATACCACTCAATCGATTTTGTACAATTCTTTATGGAATCCTTCCAATTTGGTTAAATAATAGAATAGAATACTTTTAGTTACGAAAACAGCTGAAAATAGCTCAAAAAAAACTGCTTAACCGATTTTGAATAATTCTATTTGCAAACACCACAAATTGGCTAAATAATAGAATAGAATACTTTTATTTACAAGGATAACTATAAAATTGCTTATATGGGGAATGTATGTAACGGACCAACTCAAAAACACTCAATCGATTTTGTACAATTCTTTTTGTAATCACCCCAATTTGGCTAAAAAACAGAATAGGATACTTTGATTAAGAAGATGACTATAAAGCTACAAAATTTCTTATATGGGGAATGTTTGTAACGGACCAACTCAAAAACTACTCAATCGATTTTGTACAATTATTTTTGGAATCACCCCAATTTGGCAAAATAACAGAATAGGATACTTTTTTTACGGAGACAACTATAAAATTGCTTATATGGGGAATGTTTGTAACGGACCAACTCAAAAACTACTCGACCTATTATGTTTGATTCTTTTTGTAATCATCGTAATTTGGTACTTGGATTTACGAAGATAACTATAAAACCATAAAAAATTTTATATGTAACGGACAAAATAAAAAACCACAAAATCGATTTTGTATAATTCGTTTTGCAATCCTCACAATTTGGCTAAATAATAGAAAGTGATATTCTTTATTTACGAAGATTCTGTATAAATGCTTCTCAAGAACCGTTATCCGCAATAACTATAAAATTGCTTACATGGGGGAATGTATGTAACGGACCAATTCAAAAACTACTCAACCGATTTTGTGTGTTCTTTATGAAATCATTACAATATGTGTAATTAACAGAATAGGATACTTTATACTTAATTTTTTTACGTTTTAAAACAAAATAGGACACTTTATACTTAATTTTTTACGATTTAAAATTAACAATAACAATAATAAAAACAGCGAGCGATTTTGAATGATTCTCTAAGAAAACGTCACAAAATTGTTTACAACTTTTTATTTATATTGTATTTTTTCAACCCTTTTCACAAACTCACCTCTGACAACGGCAAATGACCCACCACCCATTGAATGGTGGGTATCTGAGAGCCCATGACTTCGCACACAATTTCGACGGGTGTATTATAACTCTGCAACACCTTGGCCGGTGGGGTCTTGGTCAATTTAATCCAGTCCTGGCCAAAACGAGTACGACGTGATCCAGAGCCACGCGATGGACTGGTCGCCTGAGGCTGTGATGATTCACTGCCTTCAATGGAATTCTCCATTTCATCGATGGCACGAGCGTTAGCGGGGTCAATACTACTACTGGCCAGTAGCAGTAGGGCCATAATTGAAAGATGTAATAAGTTCATTTTCTGCAAAGACAAAAAC
Source organism: Muscina levida (assembly GCA_964034835.1). NCBI lineage: Eukaryota > Metazoa > Arthropoda > Insecta > Diptera > Muscidae > Muscina > Muscina levida. The sequence goes on along the minus strand of OZ035883.1, from coordinate 31,492,024 downwards.
AAAAGCAAAGGACATAAATTAAAATCATATATAAGTTAAGACATAATATTATATTATAATGTTATCATTTTATACTAAATCTTAATAAAAAAAATGCCAAGTCAGTTTTGGGGTCACTCAGCTGATGACGCTTTATCAAAGCGGGATTTTCTTTTTTCTTAGTAATTTTAATCTAATTACTTTCTAATTAATCCCGGTTGCTGCCGCTTGCTGTTGGGCGGTATTTCTATAGAGATAAGATGTTTGGCGATGCGTTCGTTCTTTAGTTCGTTCTCTTGACAGCTGCTAGAAGCTTCAACAACCAACATCAACGCCGCCTAAACCAATCGACCAATCGACGAACACTACGAAAAAGAAGCCTCTTATCAATGGACTACGTGACATTCCCGATTTCACAAACGCTGCTGACAAACTGAAACTGAAATAATTTCTGGCTTGTTGCTGTCTTTGATGATTATACTGTCTACGATTCGAATCGATTGGATTCGTCAGGTACTGCTGCTACAACAAGAAATACAAAATTTGCAAAAAAAAAAAGAAATAAAAAATGAAATAGCAAATGAATTCCAACGGAGCGGCGGCACTCGCCGCTCCTCCTCGCGACAATTTTGTTAAGTGACACAATACAACAAGCGAGACAGGACGGGCGGGAGATGGCTGGCTGACAGCAGCAGTTCCGTTTGGTTCTTGGCAACAGTGATGACAAGTATTGTCTTGGGTACTCTAAGCAAGAGAGCGAAAAAATCAGCAAAAATAATTAACAAAAGCTATTTTTTCTAAGAAGTCAAAGCCAAAACCATTAAGGGAATAAATCATTTGCGCCATCACATGAGAGTACATAGTGTGAATATTCTTGGAATCGCTTAACTCATTAGTAGGTCTGCATGACAGACGACAAACTAGACCGCGATGTCGATACCGACCGAGACCACCCACCAACAGTGTCAGTCAGTAGCTGCTACCAGGGCGACCATGATGAGGGCGGTCATAACTCAAGCACCTCCACATCGTTGTCGTCGTTCCACTTCCTCTCACTCCATCAACATCATTGTCGTCGTAGTCTATTAGCAATTCACTGCTAATCCCTAACATCTGACCATAATTTATCACTTGCAAGATGAAAGCACAAGGCAAAGTAAAGTAGACGACCGACAACAAAAAAAAACCACAGGCTAACCATTGGTCGTTCAGCTAGCTAGCTAGCAAGCAGTCTATGACTCAAGTGGCAGGCCCCCTTTTTTCTAAGGTCTTTAGACGACGCCGCAAGTGACGACGACGACGACTTCTTCTTTAATCTTCGCCACCACAGCATAATAGTAGCAGCGCTCTTTCTCTCTATGGTCATCGTACTATATCGTACATATATCACGGCTACGATCATCACGACGACATTAATGTACTATGTACACTCGTACTACACGACAATTTTCATTCATTCATGAAAGTGAGCAAGTGAGTGGTGTGAGATACGACAACGACGCACCCAAGCAGCAACACTTCTGGTGGTATCTAGCGCCTCATCGCCGCTAAGTTTAAACATTTTTAGTTCCCTTGATCGAGACAGTCAGCCAGACGGGGCTGATGCCTCTAAGCAAAAAAAAAAAAAACGAATGAAAACGATGTCGACGCAGGAGGAAGACAACATCACCTATTTTAGTGCCTGTCTTGTCAAGCAAAGTGTTGTTGGTGGCTTTAGCTGGTAGCCTAGCGAGCTAGCTAGCTAGAGTATAATGGTAAGGTATTATAATTAGAACATTTAGACGACGTAATCTTCAAACGATTATAAATATTAATTAATTAGTTTAATGTAACATCATCATTATCATCTGATTGTGTGTGTGTGTGTTTTTTTTGTAGGAAACGTTTGCGGTTTATTGCATCAGCCATGAAATGCTAGCAAAGCCAAAAGGGGACTTTACAAACACATTAAAGGGCGGAGGGAAAAGGGGATTTACTTGCAATTATTAGAGTAATTCCATCAAGTTTCAAAAATGTAACGAATTTCGGATAATAGATGCAATCATGAGATTTTCAGCCACTGTGATTATTTCAAAAAGAATCGTACACAATCGATTGAGTAGTTTTTGATTTTGTCCGTTACAAACATTCCCAATATAATCAATATTATAAAAAGTACAGATAAGAGTTTTTAAGATGCATTTAAATAATTAAATCGAATGTTTGAGATGAAATATTTGAAGTTTAATTTTAAATGTCTGCCATATTATCCTTAAAGGAATTTTGATGCATTCGCTCTATAGAGTAAAATGAAATAGTAAAAAAACGTATCCTCTTCTGTTATTAAGCTTAATTGTAGTGAATTCATAAAGAATAATATAATATCGATTGAATGGTTTTAAATTTTGCCCGTTACTTACATTTACATAAGCAATTTTATAGTTTTATAGTTATCTACGTAAACAAAAGTATCTTATTCTATTATTTAGCCAAATTGTGTTGATTTCAAAAAGAATCGTACAAAATTGATTGAGTGGTTTTTGAGTTTGCCCGTTACAAACATTTCCCATATAAAAAAAATTAATTAATTGTACAGATAAGGGTTCTTAAGGCGCATTTAAAAAATTCTATATAAAGTTTAAAAAATTATCCTATTCAGTTAACTAGGCAAATTGTGGTGATTGCAAAAAGATTTATACAAAATCCATTGAGTGGTTTTAAATTTTGTCCGTTACATACATTCCCCATGTAAGCAATTTTAAAGTTTTATAATTTAAATCGTTAATCAAAGTATCCTATTCTATTATTTAGCCACATTGTGGTGATTTCAAAAAGAATCGTACAAAATCGATTGAGTGGTTTTTGATTTTGCCCGTTACAAACATTCGTCATGTAAGCAATTTTATAGTTTTATAGTTATCTAATTAAACTAAAGTATCCTATTCTATTATTTAGCCAAATTGTGTTGACTTAAAAAAGAATTGTACAAAATCGATTGAGTAGTTTTTGCATTTGTTCGTTACATACATTTCTCATATAAGCAATTTTATAGTTATCTCCATAAACAAAAGTATTCTATTCTATTATTTAGCCAAACTGTGATGATTTCAAAAAGAATCGTACACAATAGATTGAGTGGTTTTTGATTTTGTCCGTTACAAACATTCGTCATGTAAGCAATTTTATTGTTTTATAGTTATCTCTGTAAATAAAAGAGTCCTATTCTATAATTAAGTCAAATTGCGGTGATTCCAAACAGAAATGTTCGAAATCGATTGAGTAGTTTTAAATTTTATCCGTTACATACATTCCCCATATAAGCAATTTTATAGTTATCTCCATAAAAAAAAAGTATTTTATTCTATCATTTAGCCAAACTGTGGTGATTTAAAAAAGAATTGTACAAAATTGATTGAGTGGTTTTTGATTTTGTCCGTTACAAACATTCGTCATGTAAGCAATTTTATTGTTTTATAGCTATTTTCGTAACTAAAAGTATTCTATTCTATTATTTAGCCAAATTGGAGTGATTCCATAAAGAATTACACAAAATCGATTGAGTGGTTTTTGATTTTGCCCGTTACATACATTCCCCATGCAACAAATTTTGCTAGTTTTAGAGTTATCTCCATAAACAAAAGTATCCTATTCTATTATTTAGCCAAATTGAGGTGATTTCAAAAAGGATCACATAAAATCTGTTAAGAAGTTACATTCATTCCACATGAATGCAATTTCATTAATAGTAAAGATGAGAGAGAAGCATTAAAATAATTTAAAATCATTTTTTTAATGTTCTATATAAATTTAGAATTTTTCTGTCTGTGTGTTATGCATAGGCTTGTAAGCCGATTAAGTAATTCTAATGGGAACTTTAGGGAAATATAGTAAACATGTCGGCGCTAGTTTATAGAATAGTGCAACTAATCGACGATAGATGGCAACATGCATAATTTTTCAATCAATCTTCTTGTGTACTAAAACAACTTGTAAATCTGTGTGCTCCTTATAGGATTCTGTAACTTCAATTCAATAGTACAAAAATTTGGCACATCTATTTTTTTATATTAACGCAAGATTATCGGGTTATACTGCAGTAGAGATTGTTTATATGAAACAAGCTAAATGTGTCCAATGATCGATTAAATAATATAATAAAGCCTAAAAGAATACTGAAGCCTTCAAATTCTCAAGTATTTCGCATCCGGTTCTTTTAGGTAAGAAAAGAATTTTGGGACAGGTAAATTTTTCCTAGGAAAATATTGCCACTGTAGCTGAAAGTGTGATGGAACATTAACATGCCACTGTTCTCAGCAATAGAGAAAAAAATTTAAGCTCTTTATATATTCGTAATATTTAATATGTATACACCGTATACAAGGTTACTTATTCCATAAGACTTATACTTCTATATATAAAACAAACCCAATTATTTTTACTCTCTATAATATGTCTGTCATGCTTTTTTCCCTCTTCTTAGCTTTCTTCCAAATTTAAGACACGATAAATTAAATTTCGCAGACAAAATGCCACTCGTTGGACAAAAAATGGTGATTCATTTCAAATAAAAATCTAAGAAAATGTCGCGATAGCTAAATTTGTATTTCAACCAATGACAAACAAATTGTGTTTAACATTTCACATTATTGTGAAATATCCAAATTTAAATTATTCCTTTGAAAAGAAGCGAAACGAAGCATTAACGTCACCTAAACAAGCCATGAACTTGTTTAATGTGTTAAACTATGTTAATACATATAGTGAATAAGCAGAACAGGCTACTTAAATAAAATATGTCACTTATTTATTGTTGCGCTGAGTTAAAAATAGAAGAAATCTATAATTTATGTTTAAAATTTATATTTGGAATTTATACAGTTAATCGACGACAACGACGAGGGAATTCTTGACGTAATTTAACCTTTTCCATAAATTACGAAAATGATCAAATTATTCTGGAGATATGTGATTTAAATTGTTGAAAAAGTTTCATATTAATTTTAAAGGGCACTGTAGCAGAGAGAGAAAGAGAGAGAGTAACAAATCTGTCTTGGGAGAGAAAGAAAATCATAAATTGTTGTGGGACAGTTTGAAAAAATCGCTTAAAGTTTATATTGGAACGCATGGAATATAAAATTCTTTTTTTTTATATGCATAAGCTGCATACCGATATGATTTTAATGATCATTAGAGTAAGAATTAAGAGAAATTCATTTTTGGCTATGGCCAAATATTTGGCCACATTTTTACTAGCCAACTTGTATAGAAATTTTGTATGAGTTGGTCGCAATTCATTGATGACTGATACAACTATATTATTTTTTTATCTCATACTAAGTATAAGTGCATGATATTATGTCATGTACAACCAACCTTTACTAAATCTTAATAAAAGGTTTCCATATAAAATCATGACTTTTTTTTGTCTGTGTGTTTTATAAAGGCTTCTGTGCCGATCATTCAATTCAAATGGGAGCTTTAAGTAAGTCTAGTTAAAATGTCAGCGCTGGTTTATAGTATAGTACAGCTAATTGATGATAGGTGGTAACATGTAAATTATTTTAATTAATAAACTATTATAACTTTTAAATTTTCTTTTAAAAAATGTTTTAATAATGTTTTTCTGTCTGTGTATTTCATATGGGATCCTATACTGATCATTCAATAAAAATAGAACCTATGAGAAAATTTATTTAATTTGTGGGCAATGGTTTATAGTATAATATACATAGTATAGTATATTGATGATTGGAATGAAAAATAAAAACTTTTTTTAATATAAAATTATAAATTTGTGTTTCGTGTAGACTTCTATGTGCACCATTTAATTTGAGTGGAACCTTTCTTAAATTGTTTTTAACATATCGACGCTGGTTTATAGTATAGTACAACTAATTGATGATAGTTGACTTTCTTGATATGTCAATCAATATTTTAGCATGAACTTCTTTTTTCTATCATAAGTTGCCTATGATCTATATGACTTTGCTGATCATTTGTATAGGGCTATGTAGAAATAAAAGTTCATTTATGTGAAAATACCATGAATGCAATCAGTAATTTTTGGCAACCATACTATTTTATCATATGTTTACTAGCCGCCTTATATAAAAAAAATTAAATAAGTTTTCTATTAAAATCATTTTTTCTGCCTGTGTGTTTCGTATAGACTTCTATGTGGATCATTTAATTTGAGTGAAAACTTTATTAAATTGTATTTAACATATCGACGCTGGTTTCTAGTATAGTACAACTAATTGGTGATAGGTGACTTTCTTGATATGTCAATCAATATTTTAGCATGAACTACGTTTCTCTATCATAAGTTGCCTATGATCGATATGACTGTGCGGATTATTTGTATAAAACTAAGAATAAATAAAAGTGCATTTATGTTAAAATATTAAGAATGCAATCAGTAATTTTTTATACTATTTTATCATATGTTTACTAGCCACCTAATATAAAAAGTTTGTAAGGACAACTTTTGCGTCGGCCGACGCTGGCTAATGAAAAATACAATAAGTAGAGTTAGAGTACATTAAATTAAATATTATTAAGTCAAGTGCAAGAAATCTTTACCAAAGCTGCAAAAAAAATAAATTCTTCAACTTTTTTGTATCAAATCAAGATTTTTCTGTCTGTATGTTACGCATAGGCTACTATGCCGATTATGTAATTGTAATTCAAATGGGAACTTTAAGCAAATATAGTAAACAAACTTAGAGTACATTAAATTAAATATAATTAAGTCAAGTGCAAGAAATCTTTAGCAAAACTGCAAAAAAAAATAAATTCTTCAACTTTTTTTTATCAAATCAGGATTTTTCTGTCTGTATGTTACGCATAGGCTCCTATGTCGATTATGTAATTCAAATGGGAACTTTAAGCAAATATAGTAAACATACTTAGAGTATATTAAATTAAATATTATTAAGTCAAATGCAAGAAGTCATTACTAAAACTGCAAAAAAAAAAAAAACTCTTCAACTTTTTTATATCAAATCAGGATATTTCTGTCTGTATGTTACTCATAGGCTCCTATACCGATAATGTAATTCAAATGGGAGCTTTAAGCAAATATAGTAAACATGTCTGCGCTGGTTTATAGTATAGTACAACTAATTGATGATAGGTAACATTCAAAATATTTCAATCAATCTTCTAGTGTACTACAAGAACTTGTAAATCTGTGTGTTCCTTATAGGATTCTATAATTTTCATTTAAAAGTACAAACATTTCACATATCTATTGTCAACAATTAAACGCAAGTTTTCCTGTTATTATCGGGTTATACAACACTAGAGATTGTTTATATTAAACACACCAAATAATCCAACCGTTTAAGAGAGAATATAAGCATTTCGTCTATACTAAAACAACTTGTAAATCTGTGTGTTCCTTATAGGCTTCTGTAATTTTCATTTAATAGTACGAAGATTTTGCTTATCTTTTGTCTACATATAAGCGCAAGTTTTCTTGATATTATCGGTTTATATTGCAGTAGATATTGTATATAGGTAAAACACACAAAAAATCCAGTCATTTAAGAGAATCGAGATTCATTAAAAACCTTTCACGTTATCAAGTTAATCAGACTTTTGAATAATATTCTTAAGCAACAATGAAAATAGTACTGAAATTGATATTTTTAAGTTATCTTCAAAGATGTCATGAAATTTTTTTGCAAGATATGTAAAAAGCTTCATTGAACTCAGAGAAAGTGACTATACCGAGCTAAAAAAGATCATTATTTTGATTATTACTTTCTAAAGTCATATTAATATAAAAATAGACATATGTTAACAAGCCTTTAAAACAAATTCAATTAATTGTACTCTAAAAACTAAAAATATCAAAAATAGATTCTATTCCCATCTTTGTATAATATCACTTCATAAAAACCAGATTAAATTAAACATTACAATCATCGGCAAAAATAGAATACTTCAAAATCTAAATAAATAAATTTATTTAATTATTTGAATTTTGTAATTTTTCGATTTTGATAATGGTATAAGAGACTATTAGCAAAAGACAATTTCAAGAGACATTCATGAACATGAACGACAATTTCAGATTAAAATTTAATCTTCGATGTAATTTCACAATATCAACTTCCTTACTTTTATTTCACAGTGTCTTAACATACAGTTTAGCTATGACGTCAGCGATCAGTGCTGATAACTCAACAACTTTTTTTGAAAATAAAAAAAAAAATGTTATAAATTAATTCCAAACTAAAAATATCGATACAGAATTTAGAAATTTAGAAATATTTAGAAATATGTTGACAAGCCTTTAAAACAAATTTAATTAATTGTACTCTATAAAAGTAACAATTTATAGGAATTAAGGCCCACTTTTTCCAAACCCAATAAAAAAAAATTTCACTTTGCAGCTAAAAACCTAACATTTACTAACTCCCAAACATTAGAAACATTTAATCAGCCCCCGTCATAATTAAAGTTAAAAAAAAATATCACTAGATCAGATTCTATCACAATTCATATGATAGCTTCAAGAGACCACAATCTTATCATTAGTATTCATTAAAATACTCAAAATCTTTACAAGACCAATTTTTCCTTAAGTTTTTTTTTTTATTTTGTTTTACACTTACTTTGATTTTCTTTCTTCTGCGTTTTCTACGTTGATTATGAATGATTGTAAATTTTGGTCTAACTTTTAGAGATAAAGATCGCTGTGTGGGTTGGTGATACTTTCGATTTAAGCAAAAAAAATTAAGATTTTTTTTTCTTCTTAATTTTTATTTTTCTGTTAAGTTGACTTTTGTGATGATTCTCACTGCTCTTTATGGTGATCTCTCAGTTTTTCTCTGTGGGATACGGCTGATCCGTTGAGTTTTTGTTTTTGTTTTTTTATAATTGCCAAAAATTTGTACTTTTCTTTTTGTGGTATTTTCCTTCGTTTCTTCTTCTTCTTTTTCGTCTTCTTCGGCGATGTTGTCGTATAGAATTCCTGGTGAACTCAACCGTTGATAGTATAGTGGGGGGATAAATTGTGAAATTGTATCGATTCGGTGGCTGACAACGACGGCGACTGCGATGGCGGTAGTAGCGGCTGCAATTCAGTAGTTATCGGTTTTTTTCTGATTTTGTGAATTTTTTTTTTGTGTGGTGGCTTTCGTCGGTGTTTTTTGGCGGACACTTTCACTGTTACGTTATAAAAGAGTTCAGTAATTCTAAGTTATGCTGTGTCCTCGTCAACGCGGCAGAGGTTTGTTTGAACAATAGAATTAAATAGCTTAACACGGACATAGGTCCTCTGAAGGTCTCCGTTTTGGAAAAGTTTTTACTCAATGAGGGCGGAATTTTGAGAGATTTACTAGGTACTCGCTCACAAAGACACTGTGATTGTAAGTTCAGGGCGGTCAATGGGATAATAGCAAATGCTTGTAGTATTATCAATTGGTATTTGAACAACTTTGTACTATTTGTCAAAATTTCTAGAATGTATTTTTTTTTAATCACTCTAAAATCTTTATGATTTTTGTGGTAAAGTTGATATGGTAATTTTTTTTTTAATGTTATATTATTCTCAAGTTCTTAAGAGTTTCTTCTTTTGTTATAGGATTCACTTTTTTGTTTTTTTGGTTTTCTCGACGTTTACTTGTATTGTAATTATATTCTTAGCAATCAATTATTTCTCTTAAATTAGAGAAATTTATGCGAGTTTCTTTCCTTTTGTCGGGGGTGTCACGAAAAAATTACAATTTAAAATGTTCAATACATTTTAGTGTTCTTCTTTAACAAAATCTCGGGTGATATTTGTAAATGTTGCTCGGTCTCGGTTTGACACGTTTTAAACCAGTTAATATACATTACAGGTAACTTTGGCTAGTGTTTTAAACAATTCCCGGTTATTAAGTCTATGCGACTTGTAAAAACGATATTAATCGTTTATCAAACGTTTGAGGATTTCAAATACACCGCATGTATTGATTGTGGGGTTGTTTAATTTCCGTACAAATTTACTGAGACACTTTGATATTAAGCGAAGGGGGGCAGGCAAGGCGCTAGATTTGCTTTTGCTTAAGAAAAGATGTTCTGTCAGTCGAGACTAAAACAGTACTGATCGTTTTTCGTACGAGTTAAGCATTTTATACAGTGGCTGGTTGGGTTGGCCATCGACTGCTCACGCTCTCTCTCGAATGTTGTGTGCGTGTGATATTTTCCAGAGAGCAGATAGATGGCATCGTGTATGACTGCATTAACTCATCACTCTCATGTCTCTCATTTGAGCTGAAGTCTTCCTCTCTCTCTGAGTGCTGTGTCTTGTCTTGTGTGTGCATACGACGATCATGCAGTCCACCCAGAGCAGCATATAGGTAACATTTTGTAGCTGCCGTTCGTCCGTCCGTCCGGCCGTTTGTCTGTGTTATCATCACTGTCAAGATTTTATTTGTAATTCTTTTTGATTTCTCGCCATTCATTGAAGTTCGCCCGATCGCTTGTTCGCTGCGTTCCATTCATTCATGTTACTGCAAACACACATGTAGGCAGGCAAAGATGGATGGATGGATGGTTGGTCGGACGGATGTCTTTGGTGTTTGGTGGGAAATTTATAGAGTATCTTTTGGTGTAATCTTTGGCTGAAAATGGACTCAGCTTTGAAATTCTAAACTATGGAAATATTAGACCTTGTGATGATCACTAAAATTGGGTACGGAGTCAAATATCAAGGAAATATACATATAATAATTACTTATGTATATATTTATTGTAATCTTTGTGTGTGTACGGCTGGCCTGGGCAAACGTTACACACATTCATCGTTTACAGCGGCGGAATTCGCTTATAACGACATCTATGATCCCGGAATTTTACATCGTTATAGGCGAACACCACGAGGTATTGATAAAGTACGGCTGTTGGAAGCGATACACCGCCAACATGTACTATTTATGTATGTAGTTGAGAAACTTCGATTACATTACATCGGAAATGCCGTTATGTCGAGTTCAACGTTATCACGTATATACACATACTATATGTTAGTCTATCATCGTTTACATTTATGTCTAGACCACTGACACAGCAGATTGGTAGGAAATTGTTGGTGGAAAATATGGTTACATTGAAACACTTGAAACAATGATTGTTGGTGTGTAATTTATTCTACGGGCACTTAGAATTTATGCCAAGTCACCATAAATGTGTTTGCATCTTGTACTGAACATAGGAATGTGCCACGTTTTTGTAGTTAACAAGATCGAGAAAAATTTGCTTAAAAAATATTGTGAAATACACTTTTTGGATATTTGGAGAAGAATGTCGTCAACATATTATAGTTGCGCCATTTATTTCATGATAACTTTAAATTATAATATTGTTTCTTGTCTTAGCTTATACCTATTAATTTATATGTCCAACTCACGAATGACCAATGAAATCAGCGAAATTTTTGGTAATTTTTTAAAAAACAAAACAAACTTTAACTTATGTCGGGAATATCGATGCCGATTTCGGCTTCCATACCTAATATACATAAGTGATATTTAATAAATGAAAACCCCACAATTATAATTTATTTATTTGCAACAGTTGCAAACAAATAACTTATTTGAAATTTCAAAGAATTCTAGATATTTGCAATAAAATCTTTGGAAATTTATTGCTCAGAGAAAGGTTACAATGTGTAAATTTTGACTTATTTCTTAATAACTTATATACCCAATATTCCTGAATCCATCCAAACTTGTAGAAAATGGGCAAATTTTTAAAAATAAAATTAAGAAAATGAGAGAATACTTTTCCAGGATAATAAAGGTGCTTTATCATTTCCCAAATGTTGATGTCCGTCCATATCCGTTTGTCTGGCTGGTGGACATGGTAACTTGAAATAGACCCACCCACCACTTTTTGGTACCTTTCATACTTTATCATTTCTTTCATTTTTGTTTATTCTTCCAAATGAGGAGGTTGGAAACCTAACAGGTGACACCTACATAGATCTTTAAAATCTGATGCCGCGTTCAAAAGTTTCTTCAACATGAACACAAAAAAAATGCTGCAAATTACCAACTTTTGACATCTGTAAAACCTGAGCTGCAACGACAGCAACGAGGAGAATATATGTGCTAAATTTTATAAAAATCAATAGTCATTAAAATCCAGACTGGGTCGAAACAATTTGTAATCACCCCATAGGGATTTTAAGACCAATTTCGTATTTGGAATTTGTAAGACCATGTCGTCTGTTTGGCGGGTAAACACGATAACTCGAGTAAACCTTCACTGGTCATAAGAACCATTACAGATATTTCAGTCAGGTAAACTGACTGATAAATACCTTCACCCAATATAAGATATTGTTTAAGTCTTTAATTATCTCATTGTATTATTATTTGCCTGCTTGTGGAGCCGATTATTTTTTCGTAAACCAACGTTCAATGAACTCTTACCTTGGTAAATTTGACTAAATTCATTGTACATTAGGGTGGTTGTAAAAATCGATGTTGAATTTTTGGCAGATTTTAGGTTAGCCAAAGTTTGAGCACGATTGGAGTACGTTAACCCCTGCCGTATGTGCTTAACGTTTTTAAGCCCTTAAAGCCACGCTTTGGAGGCCTAACTCAAGAACGACTAGTCCAATTTTGATGAAACAAAAATCCGAAATTAAGCAATTCTAACCACTATGCCACGGCCGGTCCCAAACCGGTCACAAGATAATTAAACCGTCCAAATATCAATATCTTCCAGGTGTCCGTTTTGAAGTTATTGGTGAAATATTAATTATCCACAAATAAGTAATTCTTCGTGGGTGGTACCAGATGTGGTGGGACAATTCTACCCATTTACAATCCCATTACTTCCCTTTGAAAAATAATAATACTGGTAAATTTTTATACCGATCAATTAAGGTTTACTCGAGTTATCCTGCTCACCAGCCATCCATCCAAACAGCCGGACAGACGGACATATCGTCTTAAAATGCGTTACACTTTTTTTGTATCAAATGTTTTTTTTTTTTGTATCAAATGATATATACCATTGGAACCGGCAGTGGCATGATGGTTAGAGCACGCGACTACAATGCGGGAGATCCCAGGTTCAAACCATGGCTCCAGTCATCTAAAAAAAAAAAATTCTTTCATTGCCTGCCCCCTCGATGTTGTCGTCAGCAACTTCGCAGTGGAAGTGTCGAGTTAATCGGCATGTCTAGTAAAAACTTCTCAAACAGTGACGTTCGCATTCGTCGATAAACAAGTAGGTGCCGTTAGTTGTGAATATAAAAATAGAAAGCGTGTTAATTCACAACAACGCGAGAAGTTATCCCACACATCATTCATGTAGGTGTAAAGGGAAATTAAGTTTTTTTTTTTATATCTACCATTATCCCTAAAGGTGATGGTAAAAAAATTATCAATTGGGTACCTATTATACAAAATACCTATTTACTGAAAAATACTCGAGTACTTTGATTTGTTGAAGGCAAAATATAGCGAAAACTTTTAGTTTGCACAGCAAAATATATTCAGCGATAATCGGTTAGTCTGCCCTATCACTTCTGGTAACTCCCATACAAGTACTTCTTAAGGCTTAGGAAGTGCATCACCAAAAATGATGACTAATGATTTTAACATGGGCCTGTCATAGGAACTAGGTTAATCTTTTATGTTATAGGAACTATGCTAACCTTCTACTGTGTTTATGACTTAAGTAGAATTTTCTACACTAAATTTTTATAGAACATTTGAATGTTGTAAAGTCTCATATAAAGGTATTTTTCTGACATTCCTTCGAATAAGGACGAAAAGGACACGTAAATACTGTGACTTTTCTTCACACAATAAGACACATGCATATATACTCTGAATATTTTATGTTGCTGTTCACACAGTGCTTTGAAAAGAGACAAAATGATTAGTGTAAAAGTACACCAAGTAGAATTTTCTAGGCATTTGAATGTTGTAGTCTCATTTAAAGTTTATTTTTTTACTTTGCTCGTAATAAGGACGAAAGAACTAAAGTTCCTCGGTAAATTTCATTGAAAACATCATATGTCAAAATTGCACGACAACAATAGCAAACATAGTTTTATAGGACATATTTCAAACTCTATTTTTGGTTGAACTGAAAACGTCACCGGACCATCTAAAAAAGTTCGACCTAGGGCGGATCTGTTCTTTCGAAATTTTAATATAATAATAACAAGACTTTCATTTCGTTATTTGTTGCATTGTGTAATTGACGAAAAGTTACTAACACATACATACATATCTTGTTATAAATTAGGTGCCATTGGAAGTCCTTAAAATCGGATAACTTTATTATATTACTGCACATAAAGGCTCTAACTTTTTTACATTTTTTTAAAAAAATTTTAAAAATTTTTATTTATTTTTTCGCGGTAGTCAAAAAAGTTCACTCACAAAACGCGGTAAAGTTTGGAAACCAGATTTTTTATTTATTTTTCCAAAAAAAACGCAAATACTGTTTTTTTACAACGTGAAATTTTGCGGTAAGGGAAAGAATCCGCAGTTTTACTAAAAAATAAAAAAAGGTAATAAAAATTTTAGAAAATGTTGACTTTGTTATCTAATTTTTCCATTTTTGGGGGATTTTGAAAAATCGTTTTTGTGGTGATGCTTTTATTTCAAAGTTAATTGAAAACACAACATTGGCCATCGTGTGGTGATAGGGTCAAAATTTGGTTATAGCCCTACTGCACATATATAATTCATTGTCTGCCACTGGTTTTGGTTGATCAAAACATTTTCCACTAGTAATCACATTCGTTGAAAATTTGCACACAGAAATGTTAAAAGAATTTTATTTATCGGTTCCACATAACGATTTAACTTCAAATCACAAAAAATATCAAAAGATCACCATAGTTCATATCATTGAATTGTAGCTGAAGACGCTTACAATCCAAATGTTAAAATTTGTACAGAGCACTAATACTACATACACATTTTCTTAAGTTTTTCTCTCCATTTACTTAGTATTTTTTCCTTTTGGTTTTCAAAGTTGGTTATCATTTATTGACTTGCAGATATGAACATTGCTAACGTCTTTCTTTGACAGACTATTTTTAACTTTCGTTACCGAAAATTTTTATACATATTTTATGCGATCAAAGCGATTTGTTATTATTTGGTGGCATTTTAAGTATTCAATGAAATAATTGTAAATAACAAATTCAAACATAGGTTCCTAAAGCTAATTTACTTTTTTAGTTTAATTTGAAAAAACATACCACAGTGCAACACATAAATTGGTGCCGCCTTCGTACCCAGTTATTTTTGAAGTATATACCGAGACAAAAAAAATCCCCTAAGGATTTGGCCCCATTACATCGAAACATTTTTTTATGGATACTTCAATATTTTTTCCTCAATACGATTTTTTTAACATTTTTAGGGAGTCCATATTTCATAAACTGTTAGGAATTTTTTCTTTTCGTCTTCGGCAAAGTTGTAGATCTAAACCAGAGCAAAAAAAGTCTCAAATAGACCGACCCAAAGAAATTGCATCTAGTGCATGAAAATTGTAAAAATATGGGAACAAAGGCTATTTTTTCATGATATTTTCACCAAAAAATAATGATTATAATAAGTAATATTCCATATGAATCATACGCCACGGAGTACAACGAACTAAATTTTGTGTTGAAACTATCATGAAAAAATATAATTTTTTCCCATATTTTTGCAATTTTCATGCACTGGATGCAATTTTTTTGGGTCGGTCTATTTGACACTTTTTTTGCTCTGGTTTAGATCTAGAACTTTGCCGAAGACGAAAAGAAAAAATTCCTAACAGTTTATGAAATATGGACTCCCTAAAAATGTTCAAAAAATCGTTTTGGGGTGAAAATATTGAAGTATCCATAAAAAAATGTTTTGATGTAATGGGGCCAAATCCTTTGGGGATTTTTTTTTGTGTCGGTATATACTTGAAAAATAACTGGGTACGAAGGCGGCACCAGACGATGACCTTAGAAATGTTGCACTGTGTAATTTGTGAGTACAAAAAATTTCTGTCCCTAATTTGTTTTGTTTATTTGTGAGATGGAAGAATAGTTAATTAGAAAAGAAAATAAAACTAATTTTTTTCGATCCTTTTTTGGAATTTTGATACTTTTTCTATTTTAAATTAAAACTAATAAACATATACGTCGTTAAAATGTGAATAAGTAGTGATACAATTTCCATTTTAGAAGTCATATTCATAATTAAATTATATTAAATTTTTGTATTAAAAAAGATATAACAATTTTAGAAAAATTTCCAATTTTATCTAGATAATTTGCTTAAAATTTTAGGCAAAATTTAAACTCACCATATTTACATATTATCACCAGAAAGAAAAGTATAAAAATCTTGCCTATATTGCTGACCACAAATTGTCTACAAGATAGGCAACAATCCTTTACAAATGCACTAGTTTCAATGCTCAAATCACATAATAATTATTAATTATTATAGATTTCTTTGAATGCACTGCACCCTTTTCAGCTCTTACAATATTAATCTAAAAAAATGTTGTGTAACAACTACTCATGTGTTGTTATAAATTTCCATTTACTTTTCACTCGACATATTAATGATATAGTCCTTGTTGCTTAATACCAACAAATTAACACTGACAATTTTATATGACCAATTGCATGAAGGCAAATCAGCTTTAAGTCTTCTTTACCGTCTATTTCTTATATTTATATTCCACTTTACGACTACTAATCAAAGGATGCGCACCGATCTTAGCGACCGAACAACTGACAGCGTACAACAGCGGATACGATTTACCCGCCTCACAACGGAAAGAGGCAAAGTTATGAATGTGAATTGAGAGGAAACGGCTGTTAACTTTTATTAGCTTCTTAACCGGCCGGCAAACGGCCTTTAAGTAGTGTGCGAATCTCTCTATTCGGATGGCAGAATCTTCACAAATGATATTGTATATGTAATATTCAATTTGATATGAATCAAATGATATAAATTATTACATATCGTGCAAACATACTACACATAGATACAAACACACACACACACTCGGCGACGGCATACATGGCCAGACCAGGCCAGATTGTGGTGGTATACGTGCGTCGTTAGTTGGCACTGCACACGATCATAAAGTCGCACGGACGATTGCCGGCCGCGTTGGTAGTCGTGTACGACGAATATCTAGTATCGATCGTAGAAACGAATGATATTATCGTACGTCTGAATATTGAACATATGAGAGATACTATGTGAAATATCCATGATGTGATAGAAAAACATAGAGGAGCTTGCTAAGGGTTCAAATATTGGTTTAGTAATTGATCAAATGTAGTGAATTACGAAGGAGTCAAAAATGCTGAGGCAGCAGTGAAATATAGAGAGCAGATCAATTTAAACATGGGATTAATATTGAACAAGGTAAAGTATCATTTTTTTTTTTATACATTTTTAGTCGCCAGGGGAAGTTTCATTATCCGGCTATATTTTGCGATAGAAATATCTGATCAAGTCCAAACTGGGACTCTATGAAATAAAGACCCAATGATATAAGCCCCCAATTTTGGAGTTTCGTTTCATTACGGTACAAGTTCCATTTTTAAAAATGAAATTTGGTCCTAACAAAGTGAAAAAACCCCCAAATAAAAAAGAACCAACACCCCATTTATGGGGATTTATTTCGTAATGACATAAAGCCCCAAGTTTGAGATAAAGCCTCAAAAACAGAAAAAACCCAAATTTTCGTTGGGTTTTGAACAAGGCCAAATGTTTAGGGTTTTATTTAATTTTCGTTTTTGGGACTTATTTAATTGGGGCTTTATTTCATAGAGCCCCAATATGGAACTATGTAGTCAACAAATATTCTGCGCATGGTTCTTAAATCTATTTATGTAGTAATATAAGTTCAGTGGATAAAAAATATAAGAAAAAAATCTTCCTTTCTTTTATCCCTCACCCATAGGGATAAGGGTATATATGATTTTGAACCCCAAGTATCTAAAGACGAAATATGTTTTAGGAATTTTAAGAACATTTGAACCATGTCCGTCTGTCTGTCTGGCTGCTGGGGATAACTCCAGTATTAAATTTTTTACCAGCTCTAAATTTTCCAAAAATTAGGTTATGAAATTGCAAATAGACAGTATTGCCCAACTACTTCAGGTACCTCCCATACAAAATTACTTATTTTTGGCAAATTAATTTTTCTCACATAACTATCCAACGGACAACTGGAGAATATTTGATTTAAAAAACCGAAACCATTGCCACACCCCTTCTGGTATCTGTCATATAAATGACCGAATTTAACCTCACAGTTTTTAAAACTGTTATTTTCTTGAAAGTAAACTGAATTCAGTCATATTTTGCTCAAGATGTACACTTACTAAAGTTTGAATCTGGAATGAATATAAACTATATCGGCCGAACCCTTCTGGTAACTCCCATACAAAATAACCTATTTTGGGAAAATTGATATTTCTCCCATAACTTCCAAACGAACAACTAGACAGTGATAAAATTTGGCCAGTTTAATTATTTTGTAATAATGGACAAACTTTTTGAAAAATTAAATCGATGCTACACCCCTTCTGGTACCTGTCATATAAATGACCAAATTCCCCTATACGATACTTACTAACTTCAATTCGATATTGAATAATAATGGCATGTAACTTGACAAAACGAATGATGCAGAACTTCTTCTTGTTGGTGCTACTTTCACGTGCAGTTCTCAGAATTGAGTCCCAAAATCATGTGTTGTACTGTGTTATCGGCCGAACCCTTCTGGTACTTCCCATACAAATGTCCGAATTCACCCTCAAACTTTTGCATACATATTTTTTTGTAAGGACACTGAATTCAGTTTTTATTTGCGAAAGATGTTCGCTTATGAAAGTTAAACTCTGGAATGAATATAAACTATATCGGCCGATGCCTTCTGGTACCTCCTATACAAAATTATCCATTTCTGGAAAATTAATATTTCTCACATAACTTTTAAATGAACAACAAGAGGATGATAAAATTTGGTCTGTTTTATTATCTTGTAATAATAGACAAACCTTCAGAAAACCGAAACATTAGTTTAACCCTTCTCGTACCTCCCATACAAATGATCGAATTCACCCTCACAGTTTTACATATATATCATTTTTGTAAGTATACTGAATTCAGTCATATTTTGCGTAAGATCTATACTTATGTAAATTTGGCTCTGGAATGAATATGAACTGTAACGGCCAAACCCTTCTGGTACCTTCCATACAAAACGACATATTTTTGGGAAATTTATATTTCTTTCATAACTACCAAATGAACAACTGGAGGATGTTTAAATTTGGTATGTTTAATTATCTTGTAATAATAGTCAAACCTTTTGAAAACTGAAACCTTCGACGCACCCCTTCTGGTATATGCCATACAAATTATCGAATTCACCCTCACAGTTTTACATATATATCATTTTAGTAAGGACACTGAATTCAGTCATATTTTGCGTAGGATCTACACTTATGTCAATTTGACTCTGGAATGAATATGGACTAAATCGGCCGACCCCTTCCGATACCTCTCATACAAAATTACCTATTTTTGAAAAAAATAAAACTTCTGAAACTATTTTCAAACGGACAACTAAAGGATATTTGAATTTAGTCAGTTAAATTATCTTGTAAAAGTAGAGAAACTCTCGGAAAATCAAAACGTTTTCCTTCTAGTACCTCTCATACAAATGACCGAATTTACCCGCAAGACATACGCTTATTGAAATTTGACTCAGGAATGAACATGAACTATATCGGCCGACCCGAACTTCTCATACACACAGGAAATCGTATCTACAATCGTTTAAGCTCTACATAAGTAATTTCATTAGAAAAATCGGTTACTTTCAATAGCTCAAGAGTTTACCAGTACCATTCATAGGGTGAGGGCTTTGATCAGTCAGTTCACCAGACTGAAATTACTTTTCTGCCTTATATAAAATTTAATCAGCATATGTTTTATTCAGACTTGTACTTCTGGCCCCGTTTAAGATTGTACCTATTTCACACACCTTACCTATAATACATTTCCCTCTCATGGACTTTTGAACACAATTCATCCATACTCTGACACACACTGAAACACACTCAATTCGGTGGGCACGATGGGGGCTCGAGGAGGTGCAGAATTTTGCTGTTCGCTGTTGCCACTTTGTCTGCCAGATCGTTTCGTGGTTTACTGAATGAGTTAGCAATAGGTACAAAAAGTATAGATGTACATACGCTTACATTCATACATGCATACATACATATATAGTCGCTAATATGTCTGAACGGATAAATAACTAGTAGTTGCAGTACTCTAGACTCTAGAGCTAGATCGGCTAGGTCGGCTTTTCTCTGATGATTAATATCATCACACAATAGTTTGTCTTTTCGTATCGTTACGTTACATTACGTTTCGATTCGATTTTTTTTTTGTTCGTTGCTGCTATTTAGAATGATTTGTGGCAGTAGAAATCGCAGAGGGATCGCAGTCATTGCGGTGGGCAACATCGCAAGTGAATCTCGAATTGTTGTTACGTTGTTGCATACACGAGTATTGAAATATTGTGTGGTTTTGCGGCGGCCCCAAACCCATACCATCCCTTCGGCCTGCATCACAACTCAGGTTGGCCGCAAATTGTGTTTAATTAAACAGAAAATCATATGAAATTAATTAAGTCGACGACGGCACAGACATTCTGGCACTTGAGTCAGTAGAAAATTGTTTATAGTGTCCGTGTGTGTGTGTGTGCCTGAGTCTCTGAACTCGTTTCAATTTATGCGGTTCAAAAACGATATCGACGCTGTGGTTCGCCTATCGATGTATGTATGACTATGTGTGTTTTTTACGTATGATGGTGCGCGCAATCATTCAGTCGATAGCAGATCTCGTGTAATTATTATCTGTCAACGGAAAACCTTGCACCGTGCCAACCCAACATCATCAGAGTGTTTAGTATATTCACCGTGCAATTGTAAAATTGGACGTGTTTCTTGTTAAGTGTAATTAAACAACAGTAGGCAAACATTAAGCCCCCGCCGATGCCCTACAATTGCATGCATATTGGTTAATGAAGGAAGAAACTTGTAAAATGTATTACAATAATTTTTAAATGGACGTATTATAGGGATGTCGTCTGACGTAACAAATGAAAAGCTATTACTGAACTTTCCACCCAAAAATTGTAAAACACATACTGTCAGTAAAGAGATAAAGACAAAAAATCTTAACAACTGTGCTGATTTAAAGATGTTCAGTACGTTTGTAGATCACTTCTATCGAATACGAGTATTAAACCTTGAAGCTTGACTGCAATTTGAGCAAAAAAAGCTTTAACAACAATTTTCGAGTTAAGAAAACCGAAAATAAATGTTATATTAGCACAGAAATTTTAGTCTGATAAACTGACTGATAGATACCCATACTCTATGTATGATGTTATTTAAGTCTTGAGTTATTGAAATTAACTGATTTTTTTATTGAAATTACTTATGTATCATTGTCTGTCTGCTTGTGGGGCGTAAACGGTTGAAGATAGGACTTTCGGTCGTATGATCAGAGGTTTACAGACAAGTAGTAAAACTGTAAAAAAAAAGGTTACAGTGTATAGAGCATTAATAAATTCGTCAACAAATGTAAAAAAATGCAATCGTCTATTTCTGGACATTTGGTAATTTTGTATGGAGTTACCTAAAGGATCCTATACGGTACCCGGAGAACTACGGAAAAAGTCTCTTATTAGTTTGAATAAAAATTTAAAATAAATCATAATTTTAAATGGATGAAGCAAACCACAACGTTTCTTAAGTTTCACATATGAATACAAATATAAAATGTAAACTTTTTTCAACGTTTGGAAGAGTATCTTTTAAGAAACCTATTAATTTTCCCAAAATATGTAATTTTGTGTGGGAGTTTCCACCAGGGTTCGGTGATATAGTCTATATTCATTCCTAAGTCATATTTTCATAAAAGTACATCTTACGCAAAATATAACTGAACTAAGGGTACTTACAAAAAATATATATGTATATGGAAAACTATGAGGGTTAATTCGGTCATTTGTATGGGAGGTAGCAGAAGGGGTGTAGCAAAGGTTTCGATTTTCTAAGGGTTTGTCTGTTATTACAAGGTATTTAAATTGACAAGATTTTAATGTCATCCAGTTGTCCCTGTATAAATTGTGGGGGGAAAAAGGTAATTTTGTATGGGATGTACCAGAAGGGGTCGGCCGATATAGTCCATAAGCATTCCGCGTACATTATAATTTGCTTATTATGATAGAATTCAGTGTACAAAAATGATATATATGTAAAACTTTGAGGTAGAATTCGGTCATTTGTATGGGAGGTACAAGAAGAGGTGTGGCAAAGATTTCGATTTTCTGAGGGTTTGTTATTAAATGTCATCAAGTTGCCCGGGGGAAATACAATTTTTCCTAAAATAGGTAATTTTGTATGGAAGGTATCAGATGGATTGAGCCGATATTGTCCAAAATTCATTGCTAAGTCAAATTTCCATAAGCGTTCATCTTACGCAAAAGATGACAGAAATCAGTGTACAAAAAATATATATGTTTGTAAAACTATCAGGTAGAATTGGGTCATTTGTGTGGGAGGTACCAGAAAGGGTGTGGCAAAGGTTTTGGTTTTCTGTGAATTTATCTAATATTTTAAGGATATAAAATAGACCAAATCCAAATATCCTCCAGTTGCCCGTTTAGAAGTTATGGAATAATTCTAAAATATAATTTTGTAGGGGAGGTGCCAGAAGGGGTGGGCATATTTTGCCCATTTACAATGTCATTACTTCATTTTGGAAAATATTTATACAGGTACATTTTCATAAGGATCAGTTAAGGTTTACTTTAGTTATTCAGCCCACCAGCCAGACAGACGGATACGGCTCCATCTTCTTAAAAAGTCTTAAAACTAATTTGATATGATGTAATTGAAGGGTACAACTTTACTCTTTTGAGGAGAAAAATTAGCAAATATGAGGAGTAATATGCGAGAAGCATTTTGTAATTTGTGGAAGAAGAGAGGTTGAAAACAAAACAGACGCTTAGCACTTTTGGGCAAGAGCTAGTTGGTAGGTCTCTGGTAAAAACCCCATTTTTGAAAAACGGATATATCAACATCGTATAAAGGGCTATTAAGATTTTAAGACTTAGCTCATTGGTCGGATCTGTAGAAAATTTGGCTTTAATATGAAGGAGACTTTCAATGAGCATAAAACAAGATACTAAGGGGGTTTTGAGGTCACTGATTTGGAATCCGCAGTAAAATTTGAAAAAAAAACAAAATGGATACAACATGGCGGACATTTTTTTTTTTCAAAAAATTATTGCTTTTGACGGACCCAACAGCAAAAAATTGGGCTTTGCATGCCTTCTTGCAGGCCGTCAGAAGCCCACCCTTCAAATTCAGTCTTCATTTCAAATTAACATAGGGCGCCATAGGCAGGCAAGGCCTGAACATTCCCTTTCTCATTGAAGGCGTTTCAGTAGGCATGCCTAGTATGTCCTGCTTGGAGTCCTAATAACAAGGGCCTTCTATGAGGCATTGCTACTGAAGAACTAAAGAACTAAAATAAATATATGCGAATTATTTCTATATTAAATGATTTCGTACTTTTTATACTTTTTTAATAAAAATTTTTTACAATTTGTAATAACTATTTTTTTTAAACTCCCTTAAGAGGCCTGTCAACAGGGCTAATCGTAGAAGTGACAAGCGCATGGCTATGAACGTCAATTCTGCCTTCTACTAATAGGACTGTCAACAGGCCTGTTTAAGGCAAGAAAGTTTGCTGCCTTTTGTGCACATCTATGGTATATTTGAGGGGTACACAGTAGGGCTGCTCACAGGTGAGTTTAAAAAAGGGAAAGAGTCATGTCTGCGGGATCTTTCCTCACCCTAGTAAGAGGCCTCATTGAAGTTCTTATTTGAGAGGCGAAATGTGCATGGGTATGGAATTTTTTGTTAGGCTTAGTGAAGGACTTATTATAGCCTGTATACATGCCTGGAAAAGGAAGGCGTATTTGAATGTCAACAAACTGCCTTTAAAGGCATGTTTGCAGGCATATTTGTACAATGCCTCGTCTTTTCCGCTGCTGGGGATATTGTGCCTGTTGGGTATTGTCCGAAATATAAAGATTTGGCAGCCCTAAAACACGGCCCTTACATACTAGAATGAAGAAGGAGAAGAATAAAATAAAGAATATGTTTTAGTCATGTAAGAATCACAAATGGAAGAACACGCGTTTCATTTAACAGGCTTGGGACACAACAAAATGGCGACGAGATAAAAAAAATTAAAAAAGTTTTGCATAAATGTTTTCATATTTATGATCAAGTGAACACAATTGAACGTTTCAAACAATAAACAGTCCGTATGTTTTTATATATGCAAATAACTACAAACGAGTAAACAAAAATATACCACAATGCCTGACAATAGTGAGACCGATAACAATGCCGGCAATAATAGGCAATCGATTACGTTATTGCAAACACAAACAACCCCAGAATTTAATCCAAACACAGATCAGTGGCTAATGTGGCATGAAAGATTGGAATTATATTTCTGTGAGATAAACTGTACAAATGACAACGTAAAAAAGTCAATATTATTAAAGTCTATTGGAGGGGAAGCGTATGGAGTACTGCACAGCTTATGCAGCCCACAGTCCCCCGTATCCAAAACATATAAAGACTTATGTGAAACGCTAAAAACACATTACACGCCACCAACAATAATTTTTCAAGAGCGCAAGAACTTTCATAATGCAAATAGGGCTGAAGGTGAAACTATTTCAAATTGGTTTGCGCGCATTAAAAAGCTTGCTCTGAATTGCAAGTTCGGTTCACACCTGGATGCCTTCGTACTGGACAAATTTGTAATGGGATTACCTCCTAGAATTTTTGAAAGAATGTGCGAAGAAGGGGAGAATTTAACATTAAGCGATGCATTCAAAAAAGCATTGATCATGGAAACCAAGCTGAATTCATCAAGTAACAGGGCTAACGGGGCTGAAAGAGAAGAAGTACACCTTGTAAGACAAAAATTCAAAAACAACAACCAAGGGCAACAAAAGTCATATGGTACAAGAGGCAACGACAACAAGGGTAGCGGCAGAGGCAGAGTGAGAGGTGGCGCGAACGTGAGCAGCGGCGGCGATGATCGAGAGAGGCGAAACAGTGGATGTTCTCATTGCGGATGGCGCAATCATAATTCATGGCAATGCAAGTTCAAAGAGAGCAAGTGCCATTCGTGTGGTAGGATTGGCCATTTGGCATCTATATGCAGAGAAAAGAATAAAGGAAAGATAGGTTATGTGTCAGATTCAGATCAACATTTTTCTAATGATAATAAAGATTTTGATTTCTCTATTTTTAGTGTCTTAGATGTCACTTCGGTGAACCTTTACTCTCTGCCTGTAACAATTGATGGAATTGAATTTAAAGCGGTGTGTGATACTGGGGCTCCCTGCACTTTGTTACCAAATTCGTTCTTAGAGAAAAACAAAATAAAGAAGTCTCTTAGACGATGCAAAAATAAATATGTCAGCTACAGTGGGGAACAAATAAGAATATTGGGTGAGTACGACTCAGAAGTTGAGTATCAAGGTGTTAAAAAGAATATCGTCACCGTTGTTACTGATACAGATACACCCCCATTGCTAGGCAGAACGTTTCTTCGTGAGTTTAAATTTGAGTTAGTTCAGGTTAACACAGTCAGTGAAAAAGATAATATGGAGATGTTAGCTCGAGAAATAAAAAACCAATTCTATGAAGTGTTTGACAAGAAGTTAGGAACATACAAACACGCTAAAATATCTTTATTAATTGATGAAAGTGCTAAACCAATTTTTTTCAAGCCACGTCCTCTACCGATAGCTTGGAAAGCCAAAGTTGAAAAACAGTTGAAACAATTAATTGAAGATGATGTTTTAGAACAAGTAGACAATTCTGAGTGGGGCACGCCACTGGTACCTATACTAAAGCCAAACGGCGATTTACGTCTTTGTGGAGACTTCAAAGTAACCATAAACAAGCATTTAATTGATTTTAAATATCCACTTCCAAGGATAGACGAAATTTTCTCTTCCTTGCAAGGTGGTTACTTATTTTCAAAATTAGATTTGGCGAATGCCTATAACCAATTATTATTAGATGAAAAGTCACAGTTGTTATGCACTTTAAGTACGCATATTGGTACTCTTAAAATGAAAAGGTTACCGTTCGGTATAAAAACTGCAGCTGCTATCTTTCAAAAAACCATAGAAAGCCATTTAAGGCAACTTCCTGGCGTAGTTGTATATCAAGATGATATAACCGTGACTGGTAAAGATCTGCAAGATCATATCAAAAACTTAAAATCAGTTTTAAGTAAGTTGCAAGATGCTGGCCTTAAATTAAATGTAACCAAGTGCAAGTTTTTTCAAAAAGAAATCTCCTATTTAGGATTTACAATAGATGCAAATGGTTTAGTTAAAAACGAAGATAGAACTTCCTCAATAATTAATGCACCTATTCCTAAAAACATCTCAGAATTAAGAGCTTTCATCGGTATGTTAAATTATTATTCGAAATTTATAAAAGATTTTGCTCAAAAGATGGTACCACTGTATAACTTGTTAAAAAAAGATGTAAAATTTCTGTGGTCAAAGTCATGTCAAGATGCATATGACACTTTAAAGAAAGACATGTCGTCTGAACAAGTTTTGATTCACTTTAATCCCCGTTTACCTATTGTTTTGACGACAGACGCTTGCAATTCAGCTGTTGCTGGTGTTCTATCACACATTTGTCAAGATAAAACATTGAAACCTATAGCCTTTGTTTCAAGAGCTTTAAATAAAGCTGAAATGAACTACAGCACGTTAGAAAAGGAAGCGTTAGCGATAATTTTTTCAATTACAAAACTGAAACAGTATTTACTAGGGCATCGGTTTGTATTGCGAACCGATCATAAACCACTTTTAACCATTTTTGGTGAGCACAAAGGTTTACCAATAATGGCTTCGGCACGTTTACAGCGTTGGTCACTGATATTATCAGGCTTTGATTACACAGTTCAATACATTAAAGGCACACTAAATGATGCTGACAGTTTATCAAGGATGCCGCAACATTGCTTTTCATCAGATTTTCATGAAAGCAATTATGTAAACTATGTAGAAAAAGATAATTATTTAAATCTAGACTTCAAAGACATAGCTAGAGAAACGCGGCGGGACCCAGTTCTATCAAAAGTGGCTGATGCTATTGGTAAATCAGTGTTACATAATTTAAAAGGTGATGGGTATACGGCATTTCGAGAAAAATCCACTGAACTTTCGGTCGAATACGGTTGCATATTATGGGGATATCGTACAGTAATACCTCAGAAATTGCGAGTGCACATCATAGAAAATTTACATTCATCACATCTGGGTATTGTAAAGACAAAGGCTCTAGCGAGAAGTTACATTTGGTGGCCAGGAATGGATAAACAAATTGAGCAATTAATTAAAAACTGCGAATATTGCCAGGAACTGCAAGCAAGTCCTGAGAAAAGTTTTTTAATTCCGTGGACACCTGCGAACTCAGTTTGGAGTCGCATTCATATGGATTTTGCAGGTCCAATTATGGGTCAATATTTATTGGTTGTTGTTGATTCGTTTTCTAAATGGGTTGAAGTGATTTTAACAAAGGAAATCACTTCGTCTTTCGTAATTAAGGCTCTAAGAAGTCTCTTTTGTCGATATGGATTGGTGGATGTGGTTGTTAGTGACAATGGGCGTCAGTTCACATCTGATGATTTCAAAAACTTTTTGCTGAATAACAAAGTACAGCATGTACTCACAGCTCCAGGTCATCCGTCAACGAACGGACAAGCGGAGATTTTTGTTAAGACAGTTAAGAAATCCGTAATGGCAAGTTTAAAACAACAGAAGGGAGCAAGTCTCGATATAATCGTAAATAGGTTTTTAATAGATTATCGCAATGCTAAACATTCTGTCACAGGCGAGTCACCTGCAAAATTATTTTTCGGAAGAAATCTGAAAACTCGCTTCAGCAATTTAAAACCACCACTGACAAAAGAAAAAATTATAGAAAGTCAAGTCAAAAGTGTAAACTTTCATAAAGGCAAGCGTAATGTCGAATTTTCTGAAGGAGAAAAGGTACTAATCCGTAATTATAGTAATCCAAACAAACCAAGTTGGTCTCCGGCTACCGTAAAGAAAAGAATAGGTACTCAAACGTATTTATGTATATTTGCTAACAATGATAGACAAATAAAAAGACATTTAAACCAGATACGTGGTATAGGGGATAGTGTCCACAACGATAACAATATTCAAACTGAAAATCAAGAATTAAGAGATACTCATATGAAAAGAGAAAGAAACGAAGAGAATGTTCAAAACACAACGAAACATGGTGACAATGAGCAGGAAGCCACAGGTTTAAGAATGGATATTGAGCCCCAGGTAGCGAGTGAGGAGACACCCAAAAGGCAATTAAGGCCCAGAGTCGAAGGTAGAGTAGTGAGACTTTAAAGTTTAAAACAATTTTTGTAAATTTTTAAATCGTTTTTCTACTTGCTACACATAAAATATAATTTCTATAATATGCCATATGCCATATGTAAAACGTAATTTTTAATTTGAATTTGTTAATATAATTTTCAATTTGAACTTTTTTTTTTAATAATTTGAATTTGTAAATACTCGAAATGAAATATCATCAACAGTGTAAATATTACAAAAACTACATATATATATATATCTAAATTGTTATAAAAATTTGTATATTCAAACAGCTAAAGGGGGAGCGTGTTGGGTATTGTCCGAAATATAAAGATTTGGCAGCCCTAAAACACGGCCCTTACATACTAGAATGAAGAAGGAGAAGAATAAAATAAAGAATATGTTTTAGTCATGTAAGAATCACAAATGGAAGAACACGCGTTTCATTTAACAGGCTTGGGACACAACAGTGCCTAAGGGGGTTTTTGGGGTCGCTAATTTCGAATCTGAAGTCAAATTTGGATAAAACCAAATTGGCTCATACAAATGGCGGATATTTTTTTCAAAAATAAATGCTGGCATTCAAACATATTGTGGGTATGGGGGTTTTTGGGGTCGCTGATTTCGAATCTGAAATAAAATTAAAAAAAAAAATAAAACGGAGAATAAGAATAGGCGGACTTTTTTTAAAAAACGCTGGAATTCAACCGATATTATGCCTATGTGGGTTTTTGGGGTCGCTGGTTTTGAATCTAGATTTAAATTTTGAAAAAAAAACAAAATCGTGGATACGAATCAAAGAATGCTGGAATTTAACTGATATTGTTCCTAACGACGCTTTTGAGGTCGCTGATTTCGAATCCGGAGTCAAGTTTTGAACAAACAAAATAGTGAATACAAAATGGCGGACATTTTGTTCGGTAAATTCCAGCACTTTTGAAAATAATGTACGCCATTTTTACAGTTTATCCTAGGTAATTTTGAAAGAGGACGCATCAAATTTTAACGTTATGATATTTGCTGATGTTAGGAGATTTAACATAAGTTAAAGTCTAAAAAACATCAGAAATTTTCAAAGTATGTGAATTATTGAGCCTCTTAAAATATTATTGTAACAAAAACCTTTCTATTGAATTATATACAATTAAAGTACAATGTTTGACCATTTCAATTCACCAAAAGAAATATTGTTTAATTTATTGTATAACCTAAAATCTACCGTTTGTTTCAACTCGCTATATTTTGCGTTTATATTTTATATGACGAATACCCTTTGCATGGCTACAGCATAGCGGTAAATTATCACATGGACAAAATGTTTTGTTTACTTTATATTTAAACAAAAAAAAGTACGAATTATTCAATTTTATTTTTTGAATTTCGGCCAGAAAATTCCGATTTGTTTTAACTCTTTTTTTCTAATACAAATTATATATATGATTAATTTGTGGGTCGTGTGGTCAGGTGAGACCAAAATCAATAGATACCAATGGGTTGGGAAGGTTTGGTATTGGACAAATTGATCAACCACACCAAATCCTCCTCATGTATCACAAACCATTAAGCACGGGGCGGTTCTATTATGATATGGAGATGTGTAACCCCAGATGGTGTGGGACCACTTATACAGATCGAAGGAATAATACGAAAGGAAGACTTTCTTCGCATTTTGCAAGATAATTTGCCCTATGGCCCTGACCAAAATCCAGATAGACCAGAGAACGTCGTCTGCCAATATGACAATGACCCGAATCATTCTGTAAATATTGTTAAGGAATGGCTTAGTTCTCAGGTGTTTGAAGTCAGGGAGTGGCCACCGCAGAGTCCAGATCTGAACCCGATCGAAAACCTGTGGGCTTGTCTAATTCGCGGGCTGGCAAAAACGAAAAAGCCCCGAAAAGAATTAATGAGCTGTGGGAGAGGATTCAGCCTGAATGAAACAAAATTCTTGTATATTATGTAGCTAAACTTTGCCAATATACGACAAATAGGATGAATCAGTTGAAGAAAGCAAAAGAATACAGGATTAATTATTAAATTTAGATGATGAAGACCTTGGAGCAAAAGTGTGCCAATGGTCTGATTTAGAAAATGTTTTGTTTGTATATACTTACAGTTATGTAAACAGATGCATATTACAAAATTAGCAAAAACTATGGAAATAATTTAATAAAAAATATAAAAAAATTTAATTACAAAATTTTTTTTAACCCATTGGCTCATTTTTGCACCCTGTGTATATATAATTAATTTCTTTAAAAAATCGAAAAATTTTAACAACTCCAGAATTAAACAAGACCATACTTAGGGTGAGGGTATCTATCAGTCAGTTGACCTGACTGAAATTTTTGGTTCCTTTTTACTTCCTTATAAAGTCCGTAGATTTCGAACATTTTATCCATAGCTTAATATTTCATGAATAACGCCGTATGTACCCTATAAACATCTTAAATCTCATAGACACCCTCTTAGCTCGTGTGCGTTAGTCACTTATTTCCTGTACAAATGGAAAATTTTTCTCCATCGTATGTTGCCTCGCACAATTTCTCCTATACACTTTGAATCTTTATTATCATTTCCTTATAGACAGACTGGCCGCTCGCACTGTTGTCGGTGTGTAGTGTGTATGGTTTTACGTGTGAACAGCCAACAATTGAGATGATATTCAATTTTTAATTCAATTTATGTTGCTGTTTAGTTTAGTTTTTTTTTTTTTTTTTGTTCACCTAAACAATTGTATTTTCAGGAAGCAGTTTGATTGGGTGCGACAAATTCGCATTTTCAATTTATTATCTAACAAATCAAATATAACAAAGAAAGAAAGAAAGAAAGAAAAAACAAGTAGAAAGCATGAAAAAGTAGAGGCCTCTTCATTTGTCGTCGTCGCAGTATTTAATTTAGAACATTTCAATTAAAGTGGAATACTACTAAGTCAACTTAGCCCATTCATAAGCTGTCCTCTCTCCTGGTTTGAGGAATTGTATGACACACAAGTGGAGAAAATGTCAAATGAAACGTAAAGTATTTTTTTGTTTATTATTATGTACTATCATTCATAACTTCCTTATAAAGATTGGGGTGGTGAAGGAAACAAAGTGAGACAAGATGCAATAAAGGATGATATTTGAAATGAGAAATGCTGTCTGATATATTAGATATTCAACATACACATAAAAATTTAACTGTTGTATTTAGTCTTGACCATTTAACCTTAACCCCCATTTGTGGAGTTTAAACGCTGATTTTTGCGTTTAATGCCAAGAATTCACGTACATTATTTTGTGCGTTTGGTTTTTTTCAATTTTCTTTAATAGGCTCTTCCACATTTTATACGATGATGCAATGTCACAGCAGAATGTTATTATACCGCACTGGAAAAACTATTTAATTTATGCAAAAAAATTTTAAAACTATAGTACTCTAGACGTGGTGTTCAAGTACTCCGCCATAGACCAATGTAAATTGAGTGCTATCTCTCACCACCGTGGCGCGTCGCTATTAATGAGAAGCTTTTCCTAGGTCTGTTTTATCAGTAGTTCTGTCATTTAGACCTACCTATGGCGTTGATTGATATACGTCTGTCAATAGGCACGTTAGTAGCGTATGATGGGGGGTCTGGCAAACATTTCGAAAATGAGTTTACATGACTCGAAAGCCTCTTAGACATATGAATAGCTCTATTTGTTGTCCAATCGTATCTAGAGGGTATTAAAATTGACAATTGAATTGAAGTTTAATAAATATAATTGATGACTTAATATCTCGTGCCCTCTTAATGAATGTAAATAATTAGAAAATAATTTTATATAACAATTTGAAAGATAAGAACGGAAATTGTTTTTGTTACTTTTGTTATTAATGTAGAGTCAAAACGGTATTTTAGTCCTAGAGAACTAAAATTTGATATATAGATAATTCTCGACACTACAGCTACAAAATTCAAGACAGATTGCCTAAAAAATTCAAATTCAATGTTTTTAATTTTGAATTTTTTAAGCCAATTTTTTCATAAATTTATTTATAATTGCGAAACTGTTGATTGTGCAGAGATATGATATATGAAAGGATTAAAGGAAATTTAATTGTTAAATTTCGGATTTTTATTTTCCTTGCGTTATGCCTCCCCAACATGGCTATAGGAGCTTAAAAACATTAAGCCAAAAGCGGCACGGATTAACATACTCCAGTTGTGCTCAAGTTTTGGCTATCCCAAAATCTGCAAAGACATCTCTTTTGGGTGGTCAGAACAACAAAATTCTGCAAAGTTTTTTTTCCATATAACTTGCGACCACCCTAGTATACACGTAGTACTGTATAGGATTAAATTTTCTGGAGAAATTTTAACTTTCAATCTGTGGGCGAAGGGGCGTGGCGTAAATGTATTTAAGCCCTAGAGATATACAGTTTTGTATAGAGGCAGTATTCGGCACGTTCAAATTTGCAGCAAAATGTATATTTTTGATCAGTTGGTGGAGTTAAAGTGGCAAAAGTGGACTTAACCCTTGGAGGAATAAAATTTGGTGCACTGATAGTAATCGGCACTAAAGCAATGCATATAAAGAATAACAATTTATTTTCTATAAGCGTAGGGGTCATGGTAAAAGTGTTGTTCAGGACACAGACAGAAGTCGGCAGAACGGACGAAATTTTTATTTCAAACAATGCGTTTGTTCATGGATTCATTATCCCATAACATCCGAACAGACAAAAAGGGGACATTTGAATTTGGTCTGTTTAATAATTTTGTAATAGTAGACAAATCCTCAGAAAACCGAAACCCTTGCCACAACCCAACCCTTGTACCTCCCATACAAATTACTAAATTGATCCTCATATATTTTTGTAAGTATACTGCAAGTCAGTATATATTATATATTATATATTTCGTACCATGTACGTCTATGATAATTTGATTCAGGAATGAATATGGCCCTAATCGGCTGACCCCTTGTGGTACCTCCCATACAAAATGACCTATTTTTGGAAAAATTATTCATTCTCCCATTACTTCAGAACGGATATCGGCAGGATATTTGAATATGGTAAATTACGAATTTGCTGGATGACACTGACTGACACGAAGTCTTCAATTGAAAATTGGCAAAAATCTGTCAGAGCCATTTTCTACCCAGCGATGCTTTAGACAATGTGATAGTCTGTCCTGCGATCTCTTTAACATCGTTAAGGAGATGATCATGCGGAAGGCTGCAGTAAACAGGAATGGTACCATCTTCAACAAAAGTCACATGTTGTTCGCGTATGCTGATGATATAGATACCATTGGACGTGAATTGCGAGAAGTTACTGCAGGTTTTTCGAGCTATAAAAAGCAGTCGGCTAAAGTGGGTCTGGTGATAAACGAGGACAAAACCTAGTTATTGGTTTAAACGAACAAAGAGTTCACTCATCTGGGACGCTGGGTGAACGTTGACAACTATAACTTTGAAGTGGTAGATGATTTTGTCTACCTTGGCTCCGCCATAAACAAAAATAATAATGTCAGCCTGGAAATCTAAAGACGAGTATTGATCGCAAACCGCTGAAAGCGCTCTCTCGAAGAACAAAGTTCCAGCTCTCCAAGAAACTGATCCTACATGTCTTGCTCTACATTTGGACATTTAGAAGGTATTTTACTTCGTAAAATATTTGGACATCGCTATCGGCGAGCAACGTCGTCGAATGAATCATGAGCTGTATGAGTTGTACAACGACATCGACGTAGTCAAGCGCGTTCAAATACACCGAATGCGCTGGCTTGGACACGTTGTTCGAATGGACGAAAACGCTCCGGCTCGAACAGTCTTCGGCAATAAACTCCGATGGATGGACCAGGTGAAAGAGCTGCTAACTAAGCTTGGTGTGACGAACTATCTACGGAGCGCAAAAGACCAAAGCGCTTTCAGCTACTGATGGATAAATTTCAGTTGTTGCTGCCATTAAAGAAGAAGAAGAAGAAGAAATTACGCAAAACCTGAGAAAATCGAAACATTTGCCACTCCCTTTTTGATACATCCCATACAAATGACCGTAATCACCCTCATAGTTCTGCAACGATGCACGCTTATAAAAATTTGACTCAGGAATGAATACGAGTTATATTCGCCTACCCCTTCTGGTACCTTCCATACAAAATGTGGCATAGAAGCTTGTGATCACAGGGACAGACCCCAAAAAAGGGGGCAATTAGTATGGTAGGTGGGTGTAGCTTTTGACTGATCTTGCTTATCTTAAAACACAAACTCCGTTTAGAAAACAGAAGCCTGCTTACAAAATTCCAGCCCCTTAAACTAAGGCTGTAACCGCAGGGCAGTCCCCAAAAATAGGGAGTTTTTATGGGATGTGGAAGTAGTTTTTGACCGATTTTGCCCAATTTAGAACTTAACCTCTGCTTTGAGGATGATACGCATTCATTCCAAAATTCAGCTCGATATCTTAAATTGCGGCTGTACTCGCGAAGACAGAATTTTAATTTTTATGTAAAATTAAATTTATAAAAAAGAGGTCATATTTGTGGAATTGCAAACCAGGTTTAAGCAAAAAATGTGAAAAATTGAGAATGTTTTTCAAAAGAATAAATTTTTGTGATTTGTAAAGCATTGGGGTATCTACAACCTTTCCGTATACCAAGATATAACGGTGTTAAAATATATAGAAAAAGTTTTAAAATCTACCTTAAGTACAAAAAATCGTATGGCTATTAAATTAATAATTCAGCCAACTTGAAAAAACGAATGATGCAAAAATTCTTATTTTGGGTTCAATTCTCAAAATTGAGTCCCAAATCAATGAGCTGATAAATGTTGTTAGAACGACCAAAACAAAAAAATTCTTCACAAAATTATATTTCCAATAATATTTTTCGTTTTTATTGAGGATAATTAATTTTGTGAAGAATTTTTTTGTTAGGGGCCAAGAATTTTTGTGTAATTTAGACAATTTTTATACAAGAGTAGGGGTTGCAAAAATATTGGGGGCCGGTCATACATTTCACTCATTTAGGGGCACCTTTAGGGCAGTTATAGCGTTAGGAGAAAATTTTATTTTTGTATGGGGGCCTCTTTAAGGGGGCTGTTGTAGATTTTTCATCCTTCCCCACCACCTTTGACCACGATGCGCTGCCATTTGAACCCATCACACCTTCCTCATTTTTTGGCTTAGAATTATTATTCCCAACCTCACAAAATTATGGGGTGAGCTGTACCGAAATCGAAAACTCGTGTACTATGCCAATCCTATTTCATATTAAAGTTTGAAATCTTTAAATCTTCTCGTTAAAAAACCGGTGGCTTGCATTTGAATTTAGATCCATGGTTTCTTGGGATAATGTGCTTAGAATTCGTCATATTTTAAGATATTGATAACCGCTTCGTGAATTTTTCTTACTTCATACAAATTGGCCCACTCTGATGTGTAACTAGACCTAAACATAAAAAAAAATTTATGTCCCTTTACATTTATGTAGAATAAGGTATGGGATAGCTTCTCGCGTTGTTGTGAATTAATTTTAGATTTCAATTTTTAGATTCACAACTAACGGCACCTAGTTGTTTATCGACGAATGCGAACGTCACTGTTTGAGAAGCTTTATACTAGACATGCCGATTGACTCGACACTTGTACTGCGAAGTTGCTGTCGACAACATCGAGGGGGCCAGCAATGAAAGAAAAATATAGATGACTGGAGCCAGGAGTCGAACCTGGAATCTCCCGCATGGTAGTCGCGTGTTCTAACCACTATGCCACGGCCGGTCCCAGAGATAATTGGTAAACTTATCTCTGAGCGTCCTCACCTGGCAAAAATAAAATATATTTATACATATTTAACAATTAGCAACAAGTACACTGCATTGCCCAAAACAAAAATACTTAATTTCATTTGGATAGTAACAAAAACATGACCTATCCCGTGCTAACATTTTATGTATTGACTATTCACTACTCAAACTAATTTGCGCATGATCAGCACCAAAGTCTATCAACCATCCACGTTTGTCAACTTATATGTATTTGAAATATTTGTGTGCTAATGGAATACTGATTAGAGAGCTTGACTACAATCATGAATGACGTGTAGGTTCAAAGACACCAAACGCTTGCGTATTAGTCATTTTGGCGTTAGAAACAACGAATAGAGATGGTCGAGTAATTATTCTACAAATTTTTGGCTCAACATTATTAGGTGAGCTTCATCAATGTGATGTTTTTATGTGTCACTTGACCTTTAAATGCTAGATATAAACCAACGTAGTCTGTCAGTTAACTTTCCTATTAAAAATCTAAGTTATTTTCAAGGAAAGCCCCCTAACATGCAATGACATTATGACTATAAGCGACGGTGGCGGCGATCAATGAATTGATTGAATCTAGAACAATTCGAATGGCTGGCTCGCTGGTTGTCTGGTGGTTACTTGTTACTGGCGTTAGCTCACGTTTACACATTTTTTTTCCTCCGCAAGACAATATTTCATGCTTAGAATTATAGCGTGAAGTTTCCACATGAAAAAACGTCGATAGTAGACCTACAAATGGTCGCTCATTAGTTGTTCATACATCAATACCCCCCTTATGTACATACATATGTATGTACCCA
This sequence comes from Muscina levida, assembly GCA_964034835.1. Taxonomy (NCBI): domain Eukaryota; kingdom Metazoa; phylum Arthropoda; class Insecta; order Diptera; family Muscidae; genus Muscina; species Muscina levida. The sequence continues at coordinate 31,454,952 of OZ035883.1, read as the reverse complement.
CTCTACCTACTTTTGTATGCATCATATAACTGTGTGATTGTTAATTGGACGTGATCCCAAACATTTGTATGTACATGAATCACTTGTATGCACGCAAACTCATTTAATTGTCCGGGCAGAAGTTTTTTTCTACTGCGGTAGTGCTGCTGCTGCCGCTACTGCCTCTCCGTCAACCCAGAAATTTCACTTGGCAACAAGATCGAGAAACGGTCACCGAAATGAATGAAACATGTTTCCGCTCCTCTCACAATCCGGCTAAAGAAGAAGAAGACAACAAAAAAAAAAAAAAAGAAGTGATATGAACACGCTAAGATGCAAAGATACAAACAGATACATTTGTTGTATCCAATTCCAACCATTGGAGGGGCATGATCAACACCTTCGGCCATTATTAACAAGCGACCGAGGGGCAATGGACCCCTCCCGCCGGCCGGTTGACTGCTTATGATTGTGCAGCGGGCAAAAAAAAAAATATTTATTCACTTAGCAACGCGCATTGTGGTCGTTTCAAATTACAATTCGATCCAAACTGGGATTACGTTATGTGCATAAGTATGTTGCGATTGCACGAGGGTGGTGTGATAATGGCGAGGAACTCAAGAAGAAGAAATGAAATAAACAATTCAAGTGTTGAATGTAAAATTTTAAGACTACAAACAGCTACATTTGCAACTATTCAAGCATATATTTTGATTCTGAATCTAAAAGAATTTCGAAAACAATTGAACATCGTCGAAAAAAATTATTTTAAACAAATCGAAAATCTATAAGTTTACAATTATTGCAGAATTCGTTATATTGTAAAGTAAGAGTGTTGATAAGCATTCAATATTCGAAATAGATCAAGTTCGAACAATTTTCGAACATTGTATGTAGTGTTATTTAAAATAGTGTTATTTAAAATTTTTTGAACAATTCGAAAATAGTTTTAATGTAAAATTATTACAAAATTCATTATATGCTAAAGTAAGTTATGTGAAGCTTTCGATATTCGATAAAATCGAAGTTCGAAAATTTTCGAACTTTAAAAATTTCTACTGCAAAATTGTCTTAAGTGTTATTGTAGAACGTTCAATGGCTTGTACAAATACAAAATATTCGAACATTGAATATGGGGTAGTATTATGTATTTCAGATTGTTCGAACACATCGAAAATGGATATTGGGCAAAATTATTAAAGAATATATAATATGTTTAAGTAAGCTTCTTAAAACGCATAATTATCGAAACCCTCCTGACTAGCTTAAGTAACAGACCACATCCTTATTTATACCTATTGAAATTTCGAATTTGGTATGAAATTGAGAAAATGTTTGTATACAAAATAGTTCAATAAACTGTTACTTAAAACAATTACCACAAGCAAAACATTGTTAACTGGAAATCTTAAACGCAAATTTTTTATCCTTTTTCGAAAAAAAATTGTTACTTTTGAATATTTTACGAAAAACATTATGATTTAGAAAGTTAATTGATTCCAACAAAATGTTAAAATCTCGTTATCGAATAAATTTCTAAAACTTTACAAATTTTTTGAATTTTCGAAGTTCGAAAAATTATACAGAACTAATTTGTGGTTTCATAACTTTAATAATCAGTTTTGACTAACGTACAATTCTGTATATGATTCGATTACAGAATTTTCACTTTGATACAAAAGTTTGTGAAATTCTAAAAGAATTAGACGTTGAAAATTTTTATGTATATTAAATAGAGTACTAATATATAAATTACCATATAAAATCACTGTTTACTAGGAGATGTTAATTGCACATTTGTAATTGTGTATGTTAAAAAAACTCGACATTCTAAATAATTTTTACTTCTGAAAAAATTTCGAACATTGTAATTTTAAACTCTAAATGATCCAGAAATATTGTAAAAAATTATTAAATTATTAAAAAATTATTTTTAATAAATAAATACCAAAATTTTGAATGTTCGAAAAATTTCGAAATTTTGAAAAGTATTCAAACCCTTGTTTTAGTTACAGAACAGTATTAATCACCTTTGAATACCTTACAACACTAAATTCTACATAATTTTAAAATTTGGATTTCGATAAAAATATTTTCGAATATAAAAAATGGTTGTTAACAATATTTTTGGTAAATCTAATAAAGAAGTTACTCTTCTTTAACTATGTATATAAAATCAGTATTGACTAGGGGATATTAATTGCACATTTGCATTCATTCATTTCAAAAATATTCGATTTTTGTTTTTAATTTTCGAACATAATGATTTGAATCTTCAACCACCCCCACACACTGTAAAATAATACTTTTGTTGTATAAAATAATTCATTAACATTTTTGGATATTCGAAAAAGTTCGAAGTTCGAAAAAGTTTACAAAAATATTTTTTAAAAAAAAGTACATAACCTAGTTCAAGTGCCAAAACTCTAATAATCTTAATTTTATAAATTTCGAATTTTGGAAAATCCAAAAAAATACCTACAAAATTTTTGTACTATATAAAATCATCACTATTATGCGATATTTATCACATAATTGCAATAATTTTCGAAATAAAATTGATATTCTAAAATTGTTCTGCGTCTGGATAATTATAACTCGACCATTATAATTTACAACTTCAATTCATTCACACATATTGTAAAACTATATTTTTGATAAACAAATATAATTTAGAAAAAAATTTGGATATTCGAAAAATTTCGAAATTCGAAAAAGTATTCTAAAACATAATATAATTTTGGTAACGAAATTTCGTATTTTATAACAGAACAAATTCGAAAATCGAAAGAAATTTTACAAACGTTTTTTGTATATTCAAAAGATCCATAAATTATATTCTACCGTAGAAAGTCACTATTGACTAGGGAATGTTAAATGCACATTTGCAATCGTTTTCGAAACTTGAAATTTCCAATTTTTACTTATGAACCATTTTCGAACATTATAATTTTTTAAACCTTTAATTGATCCGCAAATATTGTAAAATGTTATTTTTAATAAATTAATAAATTTTACAACATTTTCGAAAAATTTCGAAGCATGAAAATGCGAAATTAGAATCAAAAAACTTGATTTCCATGATATATTAATAGCATATTTGCAACAATTTTCAAAAATAAAAAAAAATTCTAATTTTTTTAAATTTATATTAAATAATTATTTAAAAATGTAATTCATCCAAAAATATTGTAAATTTATATTTAAAAAAAAAATTTCGAACATTAAAATTTAAAACTTCAGTTGATCCGGAAATATTGTAAAATGATATTTGAAAGAAAATAATACAATTTAGTAATTTTTATAACAAAAAACACCTCTGACCCCTTGACTGTTAACTCAAAACTTGGAATATTATAATACATTCAAAGGTTGAATAAAACACAAAAAGCTTAAAAGTATTTATTTTTTATTTTCGAAATATTTCGAAGTTTGCAAAATTATTCCAAACAAAAATTTGTATTTGTATAGTTTTATTTTCAAAACTCTATTAATCACTTAAATTTTTATAAGGTTCAAACATCGAATTTGGTAAAAAAATTTTTTTTTCGAAAATCGAATGTATTTTCAATAGGTCAATAAGTTATATTCGACCATATAAAATCTATTGCCTAGGGAGTCTTAAATGTACATTTGCAATCATTTTCGAAAAACAGTTCGATATTCTACAATTCTATTACATAAAACTAAAAACTTTAATTAGTCTATAAATATTGTAAAAATTTTGTTCCAATAATAAGTAAAAAATTTTGGATTTCGAAAAAATTTTAAGTTCGAAAATTCGAAATTAAAAAAAATTTGATTTGTGGATTTAACTGTATATAAAAATCGCATACATTAAGTTATGCTTGAGTATAATATTTAAAGATTTCGAAATTTTAAAAATGTTGTTATATGAAAAATGGATGTTCGAAATTTTTTCAAAGAGTTATTTTAGAAAAATTTGCAAAATGTCCCAAAAAAAATTGGGCGAAAGAAATGACAAAAAAAAAAACACAGGCACGAAAATTTACCCAATATTATTGAAAAATCCTCCTAATAATTTATGAAATATACCCCAAAACAAACTTTCCTCCATGGGGCCCATGAAGCCTATGGCCCCCAGCTTAATTTTAAGATAAATTTGATTTGTGAAATTAACTGTATACAAAAATCTCATACATTGAGTTGTGCTTAAGCATAATATTTAAAGATTTCGAAATTTTAATAATATTGTAATTTGAGAAAAGGATGTTCGAAATTTTTTCAAACAGTTATTTTAGAAAAATTTTGCAAAATGTCCCCAAAAAAATTGGGCAAAAGAAATGAAAAATAACCCAAAACATAGGAACGAAAATTTACCCAAGATTATTGAAAAATCCCTCTAATAATTTATGAAATGAAGCCTATTACCCCCCGGCTCCATTTTAAGACGTATTTGGTAGAAAAAATTGGGGTATTTTTCATTCCTCCCAAAATCAGAATACGAAATTTTACCTGAAATATACGAAAAATTCGCCAAAATTTATGGAAAATTTGTATGGAAATTTTTTGCGTGGCATTTTTTTATATTTTTGGGGTATTTTTACATATATTCGACTCTTTATACAACATTTTTATAAAAAACAGTATACCTTGTACAATAACACATAAAAACATCCTTCTAAATGTGACTTTATAAGTTCGAAAATTAGCATTTTAATATATTTTTTTCTTAGAAAATTTATTTATTTTTTTTTTAAATTTTGATCTTAAAATATTACTGATCATGAAAACTGAAACCGTTTAATATCTGTAATTTTACGATTTTTCCCTAGTGCACCCTCCTCGTTAACGAACGAATCATATTTAAGCGATATCAGAGACGTGTAAAGATATGACAACACGGTTAGAAACATGAACGTTGTCGTTCAAGATCTCTACTCGATCTTTAATTAAGAAAAACAACAAACACCAACAACAACAGTAACCTAATGAAATGTTAGTGAACGCAGTCTGTTGCCGTTGTCATTGCATTTGCCCGCTTCGATGCAGTCAGGGACTACATGACGTAGACGAGGCTGACGACGACGCTCTCTTTTCGTTGGCTTTACATGTAGTTTATCACGTAATCACCAGCCAAAATTACACGCAGAGGAGGACAGGCAACAGACTGACAGCGGATTAATTCATACATTTGAATATGAGGAGAAGAGAACTTACATATGTACGAGTATATGAACATGACATCTGTACCTGTGTACCTGCTGCGGCATATACAAGTCAGACGACTAAACTCCTGGCCGGCCAATCTGCCAACTAATTTCATCCGTTTCATATATTTTTTTTTTGTATATATGACTGATGGTTTTGGATTGTATGAGTTCCATTTAAAATGTCCATGAAAAATCCCATTATCACTTTTAATTTTTATTTTTTTTTTGTAATTATTAATTTACTCTATAAGAGCCATAGCATTGCCGAGAGGGTAGCCAAGGAAGTTGATTTAGTGAGAAAGGTATTTGGAATCATTTGCTTAGCTTTTTTGAATACGTTTCATTTTGCAAGCAGTCCATTGCATATTGCTAGTGAAGTCCAACCGAATATGTAACGGGTCCGCCATCTAACGCCATCTTTTTTTTCAACTAGTGTTTATTTCGTGAATGGTAACACTTAGCTCATGTCTGATTTGACAGATATTTAGTTTTATGCCGATTTTGCCAAAAAAAATCATCTTTTCAGATGAAGCTCATTTTGATCTTGGCGGGAATGTAAACATGCAAAATTGTCGTACAGAAAACCCGCACGCATACATTGAAAAGCCGATGCACAGAGGGTTGAAATGTACCAAAAGTGAGGATTAATTCAAAAACTGAAGTTTATCGTGCATTGACATGTTTGGTATTGGGTGAAAGTGAATAAAATTCTACATCACTTATTACTAAAATTCATGCTTTAAGTAAATTACTTTAATGGCAGTGAGCGGTCAAAGTTAAACTATTTTTACAAATTTTGCGTGACATGGCAAAAACAGAAAATTGAGATATTTCGATTACTTATAATTTTTGTTAGGTCTTCTAAAAGTAAAAATATTATAATGGAACCATCAACTTTAGGTATTTGGGTACATAATTAAATATATTTTGTTTAGATAAATGTTTTGCAAATATTTTTAATGTTTTTTTTAAAAGTGCTCCATAAATGTTGTATTTTCGATATAAACATAGAGTTTCAACTAGTTTCTGGGCGAGATCAAGCAAATTTTATTAAATGCTTTTATAATATGAGATATCAGCTTATATATCCAACAAAAAATCTTGCGGATTTACTGCGTTTTTTTAACTAATTTAAGTTATTGTGACAGAACCCCAGTTGCTAAAAACTTATGATGATGATGATGATGATGATGATGAAGATGATGATGATGATGATGATGATTATGATGATGATGTTGATGATGATGATAATGAAGGTGATGATGACTTTCATCACAATAATACTTAAAATAGGTTTAAATCCATATATATGGACATTAGACCGTATCACAAAAAAAAAGTTCTCCGTACACCAGCGAATATGAAACATAGTTCCAAGGACATTTCAAAACAATTTTTTTTTTTGTGCCTAACGTAGGTGTCGCCTTTTTAGGTAATTTGAGATCAAAGACTTTTGATTTAAAAAAATTGGTCTGCCACAGACAAACACATCGATATATCATACTTTAATATCTGAATGTAAATACTGAAAAAATTTAAAAACAACAATGAATTTAAAAAAAACATTTTTTAGATAGTTGTGCTGTATTTATCGAGATACTTTCTTCGCAAAAGTTTTAAGATTTTTTGCGAGCTACAAATTTCTAGCATTAGGGTGTGACATTAGGGTGGTAGGAAATTAGATTTGGGGGGTAAGTACTAGAACGGTACACTTGAGGTCAATGGACCTAAGAGCAAAAGGTCCACCACCCTAAGAGCAAAAGGTCCACCGCCGCCCCTACGTTCGGCAAAAAAAAAATTTTTTTGAAATGTCCTTGGAACAATGTTTCATATTCGCTGGTGTACGGAGAACTTTTTTTTGTGATACGGTCTAACGGACATATTATTTTTCTCTTCCCACTGTGCGATGCACCCAAATCGAGTCACTGTTTGGTGCGGATTTTGGTCCAGAGGCATAATTGGGCCATTTTTCTTCGAAAATGAGCAAGGAGTGGCCGTTACAGTCAATGGCGATCGTTATCGGGCCATGTTGAACGAATTTTTGTTCACAAAAATTGAAGAGGAGGATATTGGCAATATTTGGTTTTTACAGGACGGCGCTACGTGCCACACAGCCGAAGCTACACTCGATGTTTTGCGCCCTGTTTTTGAAGATCGCATTATCAGCCGCAGAGCTGATGTCGTTTGGCCACCTCGGAGCCGCGATTTGATACCGTTGGACTATTATTTGTGTTGTGCCTCAAAGATAAGTAATACGCCGACAAGCCTGAGACAATTGACGCTTTAAAGGACAATATTCGTGAAGCCATTGCACACAATTGGACCGATCGTATGGGCTACTGCATGGCCAGCCGAGGCAGCCATTTGAATGAAATTATTTTTCATTATTAACCGGAAGGATTGTACTTTCAAATAAAAAAAAGAAATTTGAGAAAATATTCAGTAGTTGTTTTTTATAGCATTTTAAAAAAAAAAAAGTTATTTAGCGGACCCTGTATGTGACTTTGATTGAAAATCGAACTGCTACTGCGTTAGTTTTTTTTTACTTTTGTAGGAGAACATTTCAGTTAAGTTCAGTTTACATTTAAAATGTTGTCAAAATGTGAATAAGGTAAAACAGAACTGAACTTCCCTCGTATGTAATTACACTTCATCAATACTTTTCTCGTAAACTACTTAATATCAATGTTATTTTTCAACTATATTTTCCAAGGAAATACATCATACATCACAATGTATGTTGATTATATATTACATTGTATTTCACATCCAGCTACCAACCATAAAGTTTTTACTTTTGAGGGTTAACATTAAAAATAGTTAAATTTTATAATACCAATTATCCATAAGAGGACTCAAGGAATTTTTTACAATTTAGTTTTTTTTTTGCAAGTAAATAAATTAATTTCCTAATATGGACTAACTGGTTTTTTTTTTATCCCACCTTGTCACTTTAACAGCAGTTTAAGAACAAAAGACTACATTGTATAATGATTATATTACATTGTATGTATTTTATATCCAACAGATTTTTAAATACCCATCGTCCACTAAGGGACTCAAGGAATTTCTTAAAATGTTAATTTTTTTTTATTTTAGCTCATTTAAAGTAATTTAAAAACATACACGTGTAACATTACAAAGTAACATTACAAAATGTATTTTTAACTTTAAGGTTGGTACTAGGTGCATTCGCACCGAAATTGTTGGGCAACATCGATTCATAATAATGTGTCAGTGATTCGATTTTCTTTTTTTTTTCTTCAACTTTTTTTCTGTCTTACAATAGTGTAATAGCACTCTTTGAGTTGACTATGCGGACACGGCCAAAGTTTATTTTGGTCCCACAGAGATACAATTTAGTTAGAGATTTAGTTTTTTTCGAGCACTAAATTTCAAAATTCTAATGATGTTGTATTATAGAGATATGTTTAAATATGCATTTATGATCTTTTAGAAAAAATTGTATTTTATCTTTGAATAAATTGATTAATATATGTGCAATTCCTTGGTCACATATGTCACAGTCGTACGTTTCAAGGAGATGAGAAACCATAATGCATCAATAAAATATGTATAGGGGAAATGCTGACGTCGATTTTTTTTTTGTTTGATTTGGTTTCATATTGTATTTTCCAATAAATTTAACTTATTGCATAACTCTACACTTAACGGACAGATCTTCCCTCCTGTAAAGACAAGGATGGTCATCTCGTTACTGACTCCGAGAGCGTACTGAGAATATGAAAAGAGCACTTCTGCAGCCTATTAATGTCTGAAAACTCGACCGATGAAGACTGTGCACCAACCTGAGATAACAACTGTCATATCCCGCCTAAAGAACAACAAGGCCTCTGGGGCTGATGGTCTTCCAGCTGAGTTGTTTTAAGCATGCAACAGCTCATAGCGAATATTTGGCTTCAGGAGAGCATGCCAGACGATTGGAATCTCAGTGTGCTATGTCCAATCTTCAAAAAAGGTGACCGTAGTGAGTGTAAAAACTACCGTGGAATAAGCCTCTTACCGATTGCGTATAAGGTCCTGTCTAGCATACTGTGTGAACATCTAAAGCCAATTGTAGAAAATCTGATTGGACCTTATCAGTGCGGCTTTAAACCAGGCAAATCCACGACGGATCAGATATTTACACTACGGCAAATTATGGAGAAAACCCATGAAAAGCAAATCGACACTTACCACCTCTTTGTCGATTACAAAGCTGCCTTCGATAGTCCCATCAGGCATCGACTATACGAAGCCTTGTCTGAGTTCGGTATTTCTGCGAAGATAATTCGTCTCTACCGGTGTACCCTTACGAATACCAAATCCTCTGTTCGGATTGGCAAGGATCTATCGGCACCATTCGATACGACGAGAGGTTTAAGACAGGGTGATAGTTTGTCATGTAAACTTTTTAACATAGTGAAAGAGAAGGTGTTAAGGAAAGCAGCGGTTAACATGTCTGGCACCATATTTAATAAGAGCCACATGCTGCTCGCATATTCCGATGATATCGACATTATCGGTCAAACGATGCGAGAGGTAAAAGCTGCCTTCTCATGTGTTGTAAGGGAGTCAGCGAAAATGGGTTTGGCAGTGAATGAGGACAAGACGAAGTTAATGGTATCATCGAACAAAGTGTCCACCCGTTGGGGTCGCAGCGTGAACGTTTAAAACTATTGCTTTGAGGTAGTTGAAGAATTTATCTATCCGCAGCTTTATTATTTTTAAGCCGCGCAATTGGCGTGCTGATCTCGTTTTGGCTAGGTGGTGGACAGTCTACTCCATCGTCAATGATTAGTGCGATTTCGTCACTTATGCTGCCTTCGGGAACGAGAAGAGATTGAAAGTGTTCCCTCCATATTTGCAGCACACTCTGAGTGTCCGTGACCAGATTTCCGTCTCTGTCCTTACAGGTGGGGATCCCTGTTACAAAACCTTTACTTTTTACCTTTTGGTAGAACTTTCGGGCCTCACCTCTATCCCTGTAGTTTTCGATATCCTGGCTCTCTCTTTTCTTCCACAGACGCTTTTTCCGTCTGAACAGGCGTTTCATCTCCCTCCTTTTCTCTTTATAACGCTCCGTCACCGCACGCGTCGCCATTGGCTGCAGTTTTGCCTTGTATGCAGCATCCATTTCCTCAGACATTTCGCGACATTCATCATCGTACCAGGGCTTGTCTAAGCGTGGTTTTTCATAACCCAGTACGGTTGTTGCGGCAGTGGTCATAGAATTCGCAATATGCTGCCACTGCATGTCGGGAACATCAGAACTAGGGGGATTTGTATGGAGTAATTGAGAGAGTTGTTTGGAGTAGGCATTCCTTTGCGTTTGATTACGAGTGTTTTTAGCTCTACTTAATCGTGTGCGTACCTTGGCTGCAACTAGGTGGTGATCCGAGTCTATATTTGCACTGGGCATCACACGCACGTCCATAACGCCTGAGACATGCCTTCCATCAATTACCACGTGATCAATCTGATTTCTTGTATTTTGATCGGGAGATATCCAGGTTGCCTTGTGTTGTTGTGTAGACTGAATTTTCCGACTGCTGAACTGGGAGCATCTTCCCTTCCTATTTTAGCATTAAAATCTCCCAGAACAATTTTAATGTCATGTGCAGGGCAGCGGTCATATATATCCTCCAGGCGTTCATAGAATGCATCTTTGATGTCATCGTCTTTGTCTTCCGTCGGGGCGTGTACACAAATCAGCGTAATGTTAAAATATTTCATCTACGTAAATATAACTTATCTAATGTTACTCTAGAAAAACTCATAATATTTAGCATTATTATTATTATTATTATTAGCCTTTAAAACAACTTGACACATATATATATTTATATCTTAGTGCCTAAGTCAGAGGCCGAAATGATCAAAGATTTCCATTCGCTTCGATCTTGTGCGCACCGTCTCCAGTCAGTCCTACCAAGCAGCGTCAGTGATTCCTCCACCTGGTCCTTCCAACGTAGTCGCGGTCTCCCTCTTTTGCGCCGTCCTTCGAGGTCTTGATAGAATACCTTTCGCGCTGGAGTTTCCTCATCCATTCTCACGACATGGCCTAGCCAGCGTAATCGTTGCACTTTGATCCGCTTGACGACATCAATGTCGTGGTATAACTCGTACAGCTCATGGTTCATCCGAATCCTAAACTCGCCGTTTACGCAAATGGGTCCATATATTTTGCGGAGTATTTTTCTCTCAAACACCGCCAGATGAGCTGCATCTGCCTGTGTAAGCACCCAAGATTCGGAGGCGTACAACAATAATAATATTTAGCATAATTTTCTTAAATATCGCGAAAATATTAAGATTTTTTTGATTACCCAAAATTTTATAAAAAAAGAGGTGTTTCCCTGTTCTTGCCCTGAGGTCTTCAATTAAAAGAGCATCAGTTCGTCACAAAGGGGTCTGAAGATGAACTCGTCATGGAGTTCGAAACGCGTCATCCTAGTGCGTGACACACTGAATTTGACCAAAAATATCAAACAATAAAACACTTTTCTGATCGTTTAGCCAATTTGATGCATCATTTGATACACTTACACAAAATTGATAACTAATCACTACGATCGACACTGTATAAAAGAAAGAATAATTGGTAACATTGGGGCCAGCCAAGGCATGATGTTTAGAAGACGCGACTACCATGAGAAAGATCCATGGTTCGATTCCTGTCTCCAGTCATCTACATTTTTATTTTATCGTCGGCCCCCTCGATGTAACTCGACAACAATCGGCATGTTTAGTAAAAGCTTCTCAAACAGTAACGTTCGTATTTGTCGATAAACAAGTAGGTGTCGTTAGTTGTGAATCTAAAAATAGATTAATTCACAACAACACGAGAAACTATCCCAGACCTCTTTTAGGGGTGTAAAGGTAAAGGGGAAAAAATGCGTATTGAATGACGCACAATCTGGGAAATGTAACGAATTTTAAATCTTCATTAACCCTAATACACTAATATTTTTTAGCTTGACATATTATAATCTTTTTTGTTTTTGTTTTTGCTTGATTATTAATATGATGTGTATACTTTTGAATCTCGAATTCTTGTAATACAAATAGGGTGTTCAAAACCGAAAACCACCTAACCGGTTTTTTCCCTGAACCCGTACGCCGGTTACTTCTAAAATTCTAATTTCGAATACCCGGCTTAACCGGGTGTTTGATGTCGGTTAACCGGTTTTTCAAAAAGGAGTATTTCAACAGAACATTGCTATGTTAGTTCTAGACAAGTCGGTATAAAGGTTGCTTATACCGTTCCGATATTTTCTGGGCAAATCTCAAAGGAAGCTTTTTGAAATTTGCTAATGCTATAAGAAAATTTGTTTGCGAAATGCTGCTAGATGACTGTTTCCTATCATCTTTAAAGGTGTGGGTAGCCGTCCGTATTCATATAAAAAATATTAAATTGTAGATATATCCTAAACTAAGCATCCAATCACAAAATAGAGCTTAATTTGTGATAATAATACAAAAGTTGTGAAATCAGTAAGATACAGTTGGGATCTCATCTTGCAATGGCTGGGAGGCTGTCGATATTAATATGAAAATGTTAAAACTATGTGTCCGATCCAATAGTTGGGAAATCATCTATATACAGTTGAAATATCATTTTAAAAAAGGTTCAGAACTCAATTGTAAATGGGTGGGGAGCGTGTTGATATTCATAGTGCAGTTATCTCCTAAACTCAGTGTCCAATCGCTTTAAGATGCTTAATTTATGATCACCATACAATAGTTTAAAAAGCACTTAAATGCAGTTGGGATCTCATCTTAAAATAGATTGAGATCTAACCTTGAAATGGGTGGCAAGCGGTCGATATTCATACGATAAACTTTTAGTGCCTTTATATCCTATACTTAGCGTACATTTGTAAAATAGCTTAGGTAGCTTAATTCTAAACCATGCTAAATTTAAAATGCAAGTTTTACAGAAAACGCGATTAAGGGTTTTGAGTAATAGAAATATAAGTAGATTCCACTTACATACATGTTTAGTTTAAATTTCCTTATAACTTCTGTTTGAATCCTGAGATTTGATAATTAATTAATGATAATTAATTAATCGAAAACATGCTAAGTTGACTTAGCATACTTTAGAATTAAGGTACCGACATTCATATGTTTTCATATTTAATTTTATATTTGGATTTCTTTTACAATTTCCGAAAACCAAACGAAACTCGGTATTTAACTTAAACAGGTATTCGAAAACCAAATTGTTGGAAAAAGGTGTTTTTCGAATAAACTGGAAACCGGTTTTCTGAAAAATTCAAGTATTCAAACACTATAAATACAAAAAATCGAAAACGATTTTATATTGAAATTCGGGTGCATATTTCTAAACACGTGTTGTAATTGCTCCACAAGTAAATCATTTCATTAAGGTTAAGTTTATATTCGTTTCATTATGCTGATTAGGTGCCTGCTAAAGATAATTTCATTTATTTAATTTTTAAATCAATAAATTAATATAAAAAAAAACACCGAACTCAAAATCATTACAAAGTAATATTTTTACACTCCACGAAAAATGTTAATACATTTTTATATGTATATTATATAAATAAGCATTAGTTAGCTCTCCATAAAGTTACAGGCACACTCTACTTAATATCGATCTATTTTTTATGAGCATAAAAAAATTGTTTATTTTTGTTTTAATATATTTTTTTATGTTAATGATTTTTAATATTCTTTAACAGTCTTAATCGCTATAGTCCAGGCTTGCAACAAATATTTTCCTAATAGGTATTTCTGTTTTCATTTTACTTTGACATAATTCATATTAAAGCTTAACGCCATTATAAAATTTATAGAATGAAATTATAAGAGTCTCTTATTTATTACCACAACAGTTTTTTTTTCTTCGAGTTTAACATTTGTAATTTTCATTGACTACCCCAGCAGACGTGAATTCATACACGTGATACAAAACGTTCGCTCTGAAACAGATTACGATGCTCTGACGAAGGCAATGATGACAGAAAATGTAGCCGAAAAAGAGTCATAGCTAGCCAAAAGGTCAAAAAGATTAGGCAAAATATATTCATTCATTAATGACAAAAAAAAACTGTCAAAAAAATTTCCAATAACTTTTTCTGGTAATTTTCCGTTACCATAAGATCGGTCTTGTTCCGTAATCATGTATGCACTCATGAGGGTATGTTTGTGTGTGTGTTACTTTGTGCCTTGGTTTTCTCTCACTGTCATTTTGAAGTGCTTCCAAGAAAAGTATTGTGTCCGGTAATCATGTAGGTGGTTCACTTCATAGAGTGTTAAAATGTATGAGAAGAGGGAAATTTTCGCTCTGAGATAAATACCTGGCTTATTGTTGCAGTAAAGCAGGAGAAGATCTGAGTTCACACACGTATTATTTTAGTAAATTAAAAATAAGTCAAAGAACAAAGTCGTGTTAAATAAATAGGTCGACTGAGGTAAAATATAGAAAATTTCATTGTATAATTAAACTTAATAAACGTTTATTTATGTAAAATTTTTCTTTTTCCTGTGAAAAAAACACATGTTTGGGACAGTGTACCTTTTGCAAGCAGTTAATGATCGACATAGTCGCCAACAATCGTGTCCAAAGAATGCAAAAAGGCTTTAAGATATTAAATTATTACACTTTGCAAACAATTTGAGGATTATTGTCTCGGGGGGTGAACGAAACCAATATCAAGCGATTTTTTTACAGTGGTATGAAATTTAATATTGTTAGTCAAAAGTGGAATATGAAGAATATGAAAAATCATGTGTAAAAATACAATTGGGCATGAATTATCCTCGAAGGCCTATATTAAAATTTTCCGGGGAATATTTCTTCGGGACATTTCAACCCTCTTGCTCCCACCCGTATGGGACATGTTAGGCTAAAATTTTAAAAACAGCTTAATAGTCAACTTTGGAGTGAGGTCAAAAGTTCGAAGCTACGACAGAAATATTAAATATTCTCCGGAAAATTTCACTAAGAGTTACCGAAGACAATTAACCTCTACGTGTTAAATATTACAAAATAAAATCAAAATGAGAGAAATTTTAAGAAGTTTATTTTTGAGCAAACAGTACAACACACTTGTTCGGGAGGGAGCCAAACCAATATCATAGATAGCATTTGACATCAGTAACAAACCCCTAAACTCCGTTTTGTTCCACTACGTCAAAATTTTTGTTTTCAGTGGTTTAAAGTTTGATTTTTTTGGTCAAAAGTTAAATAAAAGAAAATGAAAAATCATGAGTAAAAATAGATTTGGGTTAGTTCATGTCTTTGAAGACCTGCATTAAAATTTTCCGGGAAATATTACCTCGGAACATTTTAACCCTCTATCTGCCACCCATGCTGAATATTTTAAGAAATTTGACTTTTAAGCTGTTTTTATACCATCACCCTTAGGGATGAGGGTATATATCATTTGATACGACCCAAAAGTGTAACACATAGAAGGAGTCACTTTAGACCCTAGATTTCTTTGAACCAAATTCGATTCATGACTTTTTAAGTCATTTGAGCCATGTCCGTCTGTCCGTCTGTCTGGCTGTCCGGCTGGTTCGCACGATAACTTTCGAAAGACGTAACCAAATGTTTTGAAATTTTGCACGAGTTATTATTTCCTCAAAACTACTAACGGTATTGCAAATGGGCTACATGGCCCCGCCCCTTCTGGTACCTCCCATACAAATACATCATTCCGTCCACTTTAGAAATCGAGTAATAATATCAATACACCCATCATCGGATCGTACCCAAATTCTGTATTTGGTAAAGCTATAACAGGATAAAGTTTTGGAAAAAAATTTTGAAAGCCTAGCCACGCCCCTTCTGGTACCTCCCTTACATATCTACCTTTCCGCCCACTAAAGAGATGGAGGAATAATATCAATAAATCAAACGTGATCGTACCCAAATTATATTTTTATTAAAGAAATAACAGAAATAACAGGATAAAGTCTATCCACTCCGCATCTGGTACCTCCCATACACATCTGGTACCGCCCACTTTAGAAATCGATTAATATTATTAAAAGATCTAACGCCATCGTGCCCAAATTCTGTATTTGGTAAAGTTCAAGCAGGATAAAGTATTGGAGAAAAAATCTGGAAGTCTAGACACGCTCCTTCGGGTACCTCCCATACAAATGTACCACTCTGCCCAC
Organism: Muscina levida; assembly: GCA_964034835.1. Lineage (NCBI taxonomy): Eukaryota > Metazoa > Arthropoda > Insecta > Diptera > Muscidae > Muscina > Muscina levida. Next base: position 31,438,636 of record OZ035883.1, on the reverse strand, counting down.
TTTAGAAATAGGGTAATAATATCAATACACTCGACACGATCGTACCCAAATTCTGGACAAAGTTTTGGAGAAAAATTTAGAAGACTAGACACGCCCCTTACTGTACTTCCCATACAAATGTACCTTTCCGCCCACTTTAGGGATGTAGTAATAATATCAATACACCCAACTCAATCGTGCCCAAATTCTGTATTTAGTAAAGCTATAACAGGATAAAGTTATGGAGAATAAATGTGGAAGCCTAGACACACCCCTTCTCGTACCTCCCATACAAATGTACCACTCCGCCCTCTTTAGAAATCGAGTAATAATACCAATATAATAGGAAATTATTTGTTTTACTGAGGGTAAGGGTATATGTAGTCGGGTTGCCTGATTGAAACTTTCTAACTGGTTTTTATTACAAATCGGTTAATTTCAATAACTCAAGACTTAAACAATATCCTATAGTGGGTGATGGTATTTATAAGTCAGTTTATCTGACTGAAATTTCTGTACTGGTTTAAAATTCATCCTATGATGTCCCATACGGGTAGGAGCTAGAGAGTTCAAATGTTCTGATGAAATATTCCCCATGAACTATGTGGAAGACAGTAGAATATCGTAGTAGAGAGCAAATAGTGTCTGTCCGAATGTCTACGTGAAGTAAGATCATGAAATATCAGTGCCATCGCAACCACCACCAAACTGACACAATGAAATGAAGTTGCACCGCATTGACTATGGTGTTAGATATCTTTTGAAGGAAGTGACACTTTAGCTAGACACTTTTAATGCATGTCTCCGAAGACATAATCTATCCCAAATGTATTTTTTCACATGATTATTAAAATTCTTTGATTCGACTTTTTACCAAAAAAATCAAACTTCAAACCACTGTAAACGTAGTGGAACAAAATAGTGATTAGGGTTTTGTTACTGAGGTCAAATGTTATCGTTTGATATTAGTTTGGTTCCCCTCCGAGACAATGACACTCAAATTGTGTCATAGTGTAATTTGTGTTTTATTCAAAATCAACATCGACCCTTAAAATTTAACCACCTAGGAAATAAAAACGTCCTTATATTTTCTTCTAGTTATCGATAGAAAATGCTGCTCTTCAAAGCCCGGTCTCCTGCTTCTACATTGTGTGTTTGTAGCGTTAATAGAATTTTAAATACAAACACAGTATAGTATGACGCCCAAAAAATTTAACGTAGTGAACTGGTTTACGAAATCAAACAAATTCGGCGGCATTTTACACGCTAACCGCCAATGGTTTTTAGTATATTTAAACACCTTATTAATATTAGATTAATTTTACATATAAACGTGTTATAAATTGCTAATTTAAATTTTAATCTTAGAATTATTCAAACAGTTTAACAACAAGTTTCAAAAGATCCATTACATAGCGTCAGTTAACGTTTATCGTCATATTAATCGTTTAATTTGTTTAAAATTATGTAACTTTGAAAATGACTGGTAACACAAGTGATTACTGATACTCAACCTATGTCCTCCTTTCAAAATGCTGTTGGATATTGCTTAAGTCTGATTTATTGAATTTTACAGATTTTTTTTTTAGTGATATTACTTATGTAGTATTCTTTGCCTCCTTGTAGAACGGAAACGGTTGAAGATGAGACTTTCATCATAAGATTTGCGATCAAGTATTAAAATTTAAGAAAATGCGACAGTGTAGAAAGCTTAATTCACTGAAGCAACCAAAGTAAAAACATCAATTTCATATCTGTAGACGTATGGTCATTTGGTATTTCGGAGTATCGAAAAGGTCTTTAAGTTACTCAGTGTACATATTTTTTTTTAAATTATCATTTAATTTGATCATTTCTATATCTTGGTGTTAATAAGTCATTGGAAGCAGTCGAATGGGTGGGGCAATTTTTTTGTTGTTTTATATTGAAAGCAATGATGGTTATGCAATTATTGTGACATTTTTGCCTTCATCAAGATCACTACTTCAATGTGTGATCCTCCCTTTAACTTCTCCCCTTAATAGTTCTGCCATTTTTCAGAGCAATATCTCCCAACTAGATTAGAAACAGGAAACCGCATTAAATATCAACTCAACCACTCTAATAAACGTCAATCAGTAAATTGGGCCACCGAAAGCCAAACACAATTAAACAAACATAACTACTAACTACGCAGTTATAGCCCATTGAATGTTGCACTGCATATTCGTAGCTTGCTCACGTTCACGAGTCTAATATCGGTTGCTATTAATGTCTCTATTAATCTCTTTAATGTCGAATTAAAACTCTATTCGCTCATTTAACTTCAACTTAAATGATATTGAGGTGTTGTGACAACTACCACTTTAATAGCACCACCACCAACACCACTCACCCATAAGACTCTCCGCTTCCATTGTGTGCAGCAAGTACAGCCAGCCAGCCCCTCTCCATAGATTCTTCGTTCGCCACCATAAATGAAATCCGATATTATCAGCTATGGAATTCCAAATGGGAAACCAATTTTTGGGGTTTAAAATGAACACGAAATAAAATAAAACTATAACGCATTCATTCATTTAGTGGTTCACAATTGGCTGATGTAATTTCACCGGAAAATTGTAGCATCGCACGCACACACCGGACCGCATCAAGCGCCGCCGCCAGCAGTGTTTGAACACGCGGTGCGAGGGGCAAAGATGACGACATTTGAAAGAAGAAGAAATGATAAATCATTTATCACGGCGAGTGTGCTGTGCTGCCATAGAAGACACAATATAGTCGCATGCATAGAAGCACAATGAATTTTACTCAATGCTAACTAACTATGGCGATAGACCGACGCCGCCCGCCCCATTTTAGATCACACACAGTGCGGAAATATAAGGTCGTTCGCCACTTGGTCGGTAAACTACTTTGACAGCCGACGGGACAATACAGAGGTGTTAAAACAACAATGATCGCAGCGACCTGATAATAAAAAAAAGTTGACCTAGCAACAAGAACAACAAAAATACCTGAAGCTATAACGCATGAACTATGTGGAAGACAGTAGAATATCGTAGCAGAGAGCAAATAGTGTCTGTCCGAATGTCTACGTGAAGTAAGATCATGAACTATCAGTGCCATCGCAACCACCACCAGCACCACCATCAAACTGACGCAATGAAATGAAGTTGCACTGCACTGACTATGGTGTTAGATATCTTTTGAAGGATGTTACACTTTAGCTACACAGAAAAAATAACGCATTTTACATTTTAGTTTAAACTTCTTATTTTTTGCAGAAAAAGTACTTAAATATTTAAGTACGAATAGTGCAAATTATTCTTAAATCAAGTACAAAACGGGATAAGTTCAAAAATGTAAACGTAGAAATTGTTAAAATAAGAAAGAAATTCTCTAATTAAGTTCGTACGAACCTAATTACAGAATTTTAAGAACGAACTTCTCAACTTTAAAGTAAAAAATTCTTAGAATTAATATCAAGTTTTTTCTGACTTAAAGTAAGAATGAAAATCTTACATTAATCTCTGTAGAAATTATTAAAATAAGAATGAAATTATCACATTAAGTATGTACGAACTTAATTGGAGAATATTAAGAACGAACTTGTCAACTATCAAGTAAAAAATTCTTAGAATAAATATCAAGTAATATCTAACTCAAAGTAAGAATAAAAAATCTTACATTAATGTCTGAGAAAAAAAAGTTTGGGAGGGAAATAACATTAACTCTCTCAGCTTAATGTTTTCTCCACACAATTAATTCGCATTCTAAATTTACGTTTAAAATTCTTATTTTTTTTGCAAAAATCGTACTTGAATTTAAGCATATAAATTCTCCAATTAAGTACGAAAATCTTAAGAGCTTGAGCGAATCAAGTTACGTGTGATCTTCGTTGATGCCATTTTCGCACCAGTGTGCTTTGACTACTCATTAATTTCGTGAAGATTATAACACTTAAGGTTTGAAATGATAGTAAAGCAAAGCAAAAGGATACTAATTAGATAGTTTGGCATCGATATAATTAGCTATCCGCATATTATTTAATAAAAATCAAGCCACAATATGCTTAATGTCATCTATAATTAAGAATTCTACACTTAAAAATCATGCTTAATGTCATTTATATTCAAGAATTTCACTCTTAAAATTCAAGCCCAAGCAGGCTTAGTGTCATCTATATTCAAGAATTCCACTCTTAAAATTCAAGCCCTAGCAGGCTTAATGCCATCTATATTAAAGAATTCTATACTTAAAAATCAAGACCCATCAGGCTTAATGTCATCTATTATTAAAAATTTTATACTTAAAAATCAAGCGTCACAAGGCTTAATAACATCTACAAATAAGATTTCGAGGCTAGGTTTTTCTGTTCTTGGATCAAGCATTTTGTACTGGATTAAGAAAATCCGTACTTACCGTACTTTTGACACCGCTTGGGAATGATTTAAGTACTGAATACTTGATTTTTTTTTTTGAGTGTAGACACTTCGTTAAACTGCTACAGGGGGTGAATAGTGACACGAATCCCCTTGTGTGTGTGTTTGTAAATTAGATAACAATTATATTTCCTTAATATTTGTATGTATGATATCATTCTTTGGGAAATTGCATCAGAATTCTTTTATGCGGGAAATTGTACACGAAGTTCGCTCTTCAAAAAGGGTGGAAGCGTTATTGGAAATGCGAAACAAGCTAGGTACTTCCTTAAAGTGCTACAGGGGGGGTGAATATTAACACGAATCTCCACGTGTGTGTTTATAATTTTATATATTGAAAAAAAGGTTTATAAGTGTGACAAAAGATACAATTAAAAACACAACTTTTATTATCTAATTTATTATCTATTTATAACACTAGGCAACAAAATGGAACTTTTTTGGTGTTGACTGGAACTTTATACAAATTTTTTTTATTAATTTGAGGTCGCTGTGTTTAAGTCTAATCTGCCTTTTTATACCATCACCCTTAGGGATGAGGGTATATATCATTTATCATTTGATACGACCCAAAAGTGTAACACATAGAAGGAGTGACTTTAGACCCTAGGTTTCTTTGAACATAATTCGATTCATGACTTTTTAAGTCGTTTGAGCCATGTCCGTCTGTCTGTCTGTCTGGTGGCTGTCCGGCCGGTTCGCACGATAACTTTCGAAGGACGCAACCAAATGTTTCGAAATTTTGCACAAGTTATTATTTTCTCAAAACTACTTACGGTATTGCAAATGGGCTACATGGCCCCGCCCCTTCTGGTACCTCCCATACAAATACATCATTCCGTCCACTTTAGAAATCGAGTAATAATATCAATACAACCTACGGGATCGTCCCCAAATTCTGTAGTTAGTAAAGCTATAACAGGATAAAGTTTTGGAAAAAATTTTGAAAGCCTAGCCACGCCCCCTCTGGTACCTCCCATACAATTCTACCTTTCCGCCCACTATAGAGATGGAGAAATAATATCAATAAATTAAACGTGATCATATAACAGGATAAAGTTTTGGAGAAAAAAATTGGAAGTCTATTCACGCCCCATCTGGTACCTCCCATACACATCTGATACCGCCCACTTTGGAAATCGATTAATATTATTAAAAGACCTAACGCGATCGTGCCCAAATTCTGTATTTGGTAAAGTTTAAGCAGGATTAAGTTTTGGAGAAAAAATCTGGAAGCCTAGACACGCCCCTTCTGGTACCTCCCATACAAATGTACCACTCCGCCCACTTTAGAAATAGGCTAATAATATCAATACACTCGACACGATCGTGCCCAAATTCTGTATTTTGTTATGTTACAACAGGACAAAGTTTTGGAGAAAAAATTGCAAGTCTAGCGACGCCCCTTATGGTACCTCCCATACAAATGTACCTTTCCGCCCACTTTAGGGATGTACTAATAATATCAGTACACCCAAGGCAATCGTGCCCAAATTCTGTAATTAGTAAAGCTATAACAGGATAAAGTAATGGAGAATAAATATGGAAGCCTAACCACACCCCTTCTCGTACCTCCCATACAAATGTTCCACTCCGCCCACTTTAGAAATCGAGTAATAATATCAATATAATAGAAAATTATTTGATTTACTGAGGGTAAGGGTAAATGTAAGTTGGGTTGCCCGACAGAAACTTTCTATATGGTTTTAATTACAAATCGGTTAATTTCAATAACTCAATACTTAAACAATATCTTATATTGGGTGATGGTATTTATCGGTCAGTTTAACTGACTGAAATTTCTGTACTGGTTTCTCGAATTTTTAAGTTACAGGTACTAATAGTATTTCGGAATTTTTGCCAAATATTAAATGTTTTAAAAAATCATAAAATCATAATCATAACCTTAAAAATCGATTTACAATTTTGTTTTTTTTTAAATATGTAATTGTTCCCTTAAAAAAAATGTAAATTTTAAAAATTACAAAAAATTGGCTTAGTATTGGTCGTTTAAGTAAAATAAAATGTTTGATTCAGTCTAAAAAAATAAAATTTGGTATTTTAAAAAAGTTTCTAGTCTTAATTACTCTCACATAAATTCACATAACCTATAAACCTATAAAATGCGACTTGGATCATGACAAACGATGAACGCGTTTTGTTTTAATTCACAATTATGTAAATTACTTTGCAGAGAATTGTACTATTCTGGGCGTAATGGCACATTTGTATGGGAGGTACCAGAAGGGGAGTGACTATACTTCCAGTTTGACAAAATATATAGAATATGGACACGATCGCTTGGAGTGTATTGATATTGATTAAAGACAAGGGCGTGATAATAGAGTTGATCTGCTAGAAGAGTGTTACTTTATCAAAAAACGCGTTAATCGACCCAATGGAAATATAGCGAGTGGACTGTATTTCTGCGGTACTATCTTCAGGTAAAAGATAGTGAAGGCAATCTAAAGAAAATATATTGTTAACCCTTTTTGACATATAATTTCTTAGTAACGAGAAATTGGGGAAACAAGCGATGTTGACTTCTACGAGGTAAAATAACTTAAAATATTACAATATCAGTAGAAGAAGACAACTTTTTGGACTCAAACATTAGATAATTCACAATATGTTGTAATCAAATGAATTGCCTACAATATTAAGAATTTTTAATAACATTTTTAATAACAAGAAATTCATTTTGTGTAAGGAAATACTTCAGGAAATAGTACAATAAGGTTACAATTAAATAACTAATAATTTTTCGTATAAAATATAAGAATGTTAAGTATAAACCCTGGAGTTTATATACTTGATTTCAAAAGTGGGTGGAATGGTACATTTGTATGGGAGGTACCAGAAGGGGCGTGGCTAGACTTCCAGTTTTTTTTTTCGAAAACTTTATACTGTCATAGCATTACTAAGTACAGAATTGGGACACGCTCTCGTTGCTTGAATTGGTATTTTACTCGAGTTCTAAAGTGGGAAAACGCGATTTTTATCAAATTAAGTTTGCTCAGTAAATTGTGAATAAAATCAAAAATTGTGAACCGATTTCAATAAAATAAAGCTCAATTCATTCAAAATATATTTGGCTACATGCATTTAGATCAAAACTTGGATCTTGTAGCATTTTTATTTTTTATAAATTCTTAAAGAACAAAGGATTTTTTTTTTTTTTTTTTTTTTATAAAATTGTTATTTTTTTTTCAAAACTTCAACGATATCTCTGGAACTACTGAGAAATTTTTTTTAAACCAATTTATTGACGTATTTTGGATTTATTTTTTAATTAAATTTGCTGAACCGTTTTCAAATTATTCGAATATATGTAGTGGAAGTGCCTTCATTTTTGACATAACGGTATATCGCGAAAAGTGCCAAATAACCTTAAAAAATACACTCAGTTGTTCCCTTGTGTAATAAAAGATGTATGTAACGGTTCAACTCAAAAAATAACGAGCCGATTTAAATAATGCCCCTTTCATATATCACAACTTGGGAAAGGAACATAATGACAATTTATTTTGTTTGATAAAAAAAAATTTTTTTTCGAAATTGTATTATTTATTTTTTACTATTTATAAAATTTATTATACGGAATGTAACGGATAAACTTGAAAAATAACGAACCGATGTAAGTAAATATTTTTTTAAAACTTCTGAATTTGAAGTAGCAATGCCTCTACAAAAAATTACTGTTTGTTGCGGATTTTGGGGCAATTGTGTCATTGGTATCGTTCTTATCGGAAAACGATGTTGGATGAACATGGGCCACACGTGGTTACAGCAGGATGGCGCTTCGTAACACCCAGCATACACCACGATGTATGGACGATTTATTTATCTCTCGCAAAGTTGACTTGAATTTGTCATCAGTATACTACATATTCTTGTTATATTTCTGAAGTCGCAGATCTATTGTAATAAGCCGCTTTCAATCGATGCTCAAGAGTCGACAAAATCCTGGTCATCGCCTAAATTTAGACGATTTGGTGTGACAGAGTTCTTTAAACCACAGCAGACATTTGAACGATGAGTCTTTCAAATAAAAAAAAGAATTTCACATTGCAAATCGACCCGCCTTTGTTCTAGTCTCCTTTTTTTGAAAGTTCCATGAAAATGTTTACGGTAATAGCCATAGTACAGTGGTCCATTTGCCTGATCTAGCGTAACGAAATTAATAACTTAAAAAATAATACAATTTTCGTCAAAATACAAATATTTCTAGAATAATATAAACAACATTTTTCACCAATTTTTTTTTAAACTTTTTTTTTATTGTTTTTTTTTTATTTGTAGACGTATTAAAGTATTTCGAGTCAATACTCCACTCTGACTCGGACAGCCATACTAAAAAAGGTTGTTTTTTAAGATCGACATGGTTCCTAAAAATTACAACATAGTGAGCAAAAGCAACTGAAAGCAGTAGAAGTTGGGCATTTCACAAAGTAGACGAAACATCTATATATATAAAAGAGGATGTGTGTATGTATATATGTAACGTATGGACTCGAAAACGGCTGGACCGATTTTGATGAAATTTTCAGGGAATCTTCCGAATAACCCCGCGAGTAACATAGGCTACACATTGTTTGGATTTTTCTACATTTAGGGGGTGAAAATGGCAATATTCGATAATATGCAATAGCGAAGCATTGCCGGGCCCACTAGTATTAACATAAAAAAGCAGTCTCTCCACTTTTAAAAAATTCCAAAAAATTGAAAGCAATATGAGATTTCCCAATTTTTCAACACAATCTGCACACTTGTAAAAACGCGTAAGAAATATTTTACGCTAGAACAGCAAAAAGGACCACTATGCTTAGGTGAGAATATCAAAGTTGAAACCGAGTTATTTTTCAAACAAACTGCAGGAAGAAGTGTTATTTAACGCATTGAACGGCAGCCTAATGCAATTACATATGAGTATGTGTTGGTGAGTTGTTCTCTTCCCTCTCTCTCTCTCAATGTAGTGAAGGAAATTGTTTTTTGGGAAATAATTGATAATTGATAAATTGATAAATTGATAAATACAAAAAAGTTTGTGATGCTTGTGGACAACACTACTCGCTAAAAAGGTCTAATTGACTCAGCACAGCAAATGCCACAATCGATCTTTTGCGCATCAAATTTCCAAATCGTGTTATTAGCCGTCTTGGCGATTTCAACTGGCCACCTTGGAGCTGGGGTTTGAACCCTTTAGACTCTTTTATGTGGGAAACCGTGAAGGTCCAATGTTATGCCAACAATCCAGAAACGATTCAAGTACTTAAGAGATACAGTCCGAAAACATCAAGAAACTCTTGTAAAATTTAGCTGACAGATTGCGCTACTGAACGAACTTGTATTCCATAGTTAATGGGTATTATTAATAAAGTCATAATACATGGAAAACAATTTAATTTTGTTAATTTTATAGCACTTTTCAAAAGAAACTTGTATTTTGCCCTTCATTTTATATAAACCTCCTAATGGAACTCTCCATTGCATTGCATGTCGTTGCATATTAATTGCATGACATTAATAATCTATAGCTGTAGCGAGATATTTATCAGAAACTTTCATGTCTTACCTTTAAAAACCCATTGTCTTATTTCTGCAAATTCTACGCCAATTACAGTTTTACAATATCAAAAATAAAAAATTCCTTGAAATTTGTTAGCCTCAAGGAAAAGTGACGGCGACGACCAACGATCGTTGGCTCATTCTCCCCCAATAAATTAAATTGTTATAAAAGAATTTTTTACAAAATTCATAGAAATTAGCTTGTGACCCATACCATAAATTGCGACTTAATATTAGGCGGGGGAAAATCACAAAAGTGTTTCGATACTACTACGACATTAATGATGATGATGAAATTTTCATGTGAATATTTGCTTACTTCTATCTGTCGCAACTTTAGCTTCCGGTGACGCGTTCTCAAGTATGTTGTGATATCTATTCTCAAGCAATTTAATGTTAGCCGCTTTGATATCTATACGAACAGACATATTTTAATCAATCAGCGTTATTAATTGGCTTTTAAAACACGAGGGCCCACTTAGACCACTTTTTTTGTTTCTGTGTCATGTTTTAGTTGGAACTATCTATGTATAATTATTGGCGGTTGTTTGATGATTCGATATGATTAACGATTGTCGTGCTGAATAATTAATTTATCAAAAGCATTTAACAAGAATTGTTAAATATTTGAACTTTGTTCGATTAATAGAGTAATTGGAAACTCGTTGTTTGTTTTAGTATGAATTCAAACATTATAACTAGATGTTTGACGCACGAACATATGTTGCATACTAGGCACCACAGTGAGAGGAAAGTTTTATTAAGGGGAATTTGTTTAATATGAGAGAATTATATATTTTCCTTTGTTTTTGTTGTTGTAATATTTGAATATTATAACTGTGTTTTGAATTTAACTAAATTTCGATTGCATTTGCAATAGAGTTTTGAAATTGATAAATATTGGCATATATTGACACACAATTTTAACGATCCCCATCATTCTATAAACGACAAAACTCTACATTTACGAAGCAAGTTTATATTTAATTTTATTTTTGACTTTGCACACTGTGGGCACAGTGGGAGGACATTTTTATTTGGTGGGATTGGTTCTATATATACTTTCATTTGAAAGTGCTAAGATTGTACCAAAAAGTGCTTAGATTGTATCAACTTAATAAAAAAAACTTAATTTCCCTTTGCACCCCATGAATGAGGTATGGGATAGCTTCTCGCGTTGTTGTGAATAAACACGCTTTCTATTTTAAGATTCACAACGAACGGCACCTATTTGTTTATCGACGAATGCGAACGTCACTTTTTGAGAAGCTTTTTACTAGACATGCCGATTGACTCGACACTTATACTGCGAAGTTGCTGTCAACAACATTCGAGGGGAGCCGACAATGAAAGAAAATTTTTATTTATTTTTTTCTTTTTTAAGATGACTGGAGCCAGGTCTGAACCTGCGATCTCCCGCATGGTAGTCGCGTGTTCTAACTACTATGCCACGGCCGTTTCCAAAAAGTACCTTTATTATACAAGAAAAGTACTTTTATTGTACTTAAAACGTACTTTTGCTGTATCAAATAGTACTTTTAATGTACCAACAAGTACTTTTACTTTAAAAAAAAGTACTTTCATTGTAATAAAAAGTACTTTTATTCTGCCAAAAAGTGCTTAGATTGTATCAACAAGTACTTTTATTATATCAAAAAGTACTTTTATTGTACCCAAAAGCAAATTCATTATATTAAAACGTACATTTGCTGTATCTTATAGTACTTTTATTGTACCAACAAGTATTTTTACTTTGTAAAAAAATACTTTTATTAAACTTAAAGTACTTTAATTGTAATAAATAGTACTTTTGTTGTACCAACAAGTACTTTTATTGTACTTAACAGCAATTTCATTATATTAAAACGTACTTTTGCTGTATCAAATAGTACTTTTATTGTACAAACAAGTACTTTAACTTTATAAAAATTTTTTTTTATTATACTTAAAGTAGTTCTATTATAATAAATAGTACTTTTATTGTGCCAAAAAGTGCTTGGATTGTACCAACAAATTCTTTTATTGTATCAAAAAGTACTTTTATTGTACCCAAAAGCAATTTCATTATATTAAAACGTAATTTTGCTGTATTAAATAGTACTTTTATTGTACCAACAAGTATTTTTACTTTATAAAAAAGTACTTTTATTATGCCTAAAGTAATTTCATTTGTATAAATAGTACTTTTATAGTACCAAAAAGTGTTTAGATTGTACCAACAAGTACTTTTATTATATCAAAAAGTACTTTTATTGTACCCAAAAGCAAATTCAATATATTAAAACGTACTTTTTATGTACCAATTTTTACTTTTATTTTACCAACAAGTATTTTTACTTTGTAAAAAATAACTTTTATTATACTTTAAGTACTTTAATTGTTATAAATAGTACTTTTATTGTACCAACAAGTACTTTTATTGTACCCAAAAGCAATTTCATTAAATTAAAAAGTATTTTTGCTGTATCAAGTAGTACATCTATTGTGCCAAAAAGTATTTTTATTATGCCTTAAGTACTTTCATTTGTATAAATAGTACTTTTATTGTGCCAAAAAGTGCTTAGATTGTACCAACAAGTACTTGTATTATATCAAAAAGTACTTTTGTTGTACCTAAAAGCAAATTCATTATATTAAAACGTACTTTTGCTGTATCTAATAGTACTTTTATTGTACCAACAAGTATTTTTACTTTTTAAAAAAAGTAATTTTATTATGCCTAAAGTACTTTCATTTGTATTTATAGTACTTTTATAGTATCAAAAAGTGCTTAGATTGTACCAACAAGTACTTTTATTGAATCAAAATGTACTTTTATTGTACCCAAAAGCAATTTCATTATATTAAAACGTACTTTTGCTGTATCAAATAGTACTTTTATTGTACTAACAAGTATTTTTACTTTGTAAAACAATTACTTTTATTATACTTAAAGTACTTTAATTGTTATAAATAGTACTTTTATTATATCAAAAAGTACTTTGGTTGTGCCTAATAGCAAATTCATAATATCGAAACGTACTTTAGCTGCATCAAATAGTACTTTTATTGTACCAACAAGTACTTTTACTTTTTAAAAAAAAGTACTTTTATTATGCCTAAAGTACTTTCATTTGTATAAATAGTACTTTTATAGTACCAAAAAGTGCTTAGATTGTACCAACAAGTACTTTTATATGTCAAAAAGTACTTTTATTGTACCCAAAAGCAAATTCATTACATTAAAACGTACTTTTTCTGTATCAAATAGTACTTATATTGTACAAACAATTACATTTTTGTACAAAAAGTTGTATCAAATAATACTTTTATTTCATTAAAAAGTAAATTTTTTGTACAAAAGTAATTTTATTATATTAAAAAGTACATTTTTGTAACAAGTATATTTATTATATTTATATATTTATTATACCAGCAAGTATATTTATTATACCAAAAAGTACTTTTTATTGTACCAATATGAAAGATTTATACTTCTTTCTTTTTTTTTTTTATTATATATATTGTAATCCTCCTTATTATGTAAGTCGTAGTCACGTCGAATCTTTGTCGTTTTTTAAATATGGCATCCGTTATGTTGTTTGTGAGCTTGAAATACGACTTGTCCTAGTTCCTATCATATAATTCTTTATGTGATCATGAAAAATTCTAAACATTACAACATTTCTGTTAATTATTACTAATTGTATTCAAATAAAAAACAAATAGAATATTGTCGAAAGTCGACTACGTCATACGTAATAAGGGAGAATATTTAGTGTAACTATGTTTTAAAATATTTCGAATTTAACTAAATTTCGATTGCAATAGTGTTTTGAAATAGTTTAATAGTATTTTTTTTATTAATAAATTATGACGTTTATTGATACAACGATGTCAACGATCCCCCATCATTCTTCAAACGACAACATTGTCCATTTTCGAAGCAAATTTATTTTAAGTCAGACTGTTGACTTTGCAATATTTATATTTGGTATTCTCATTGATTTTTTTGATTCATTCACAGAAAAATACCTAAATAAGCATATTGCATTTCTGTCACTTTTTTTATTTATACTCGTCGTACCATCATTTATACTTTATTTTATTACAGTGAAAAATCAATTAAAATGTCGCTCTCTCTGGTTTGTTGTTGGTAAATTAATTTTTCTCATTATAAACATTTTCTTGCACTGGCATTGGTGGAAATTTGAGCGTAAACAAACGACATCGTCAATCAAAAAAACATTAAAAATAAAAACTGCAATGGAAAATATGTTTTTAATATATGACCAACGTTGACAAATGCACGTAATCAAGCTTAAATTGCCTTCAACAGAATTAGTTCAAAGTTGAAATTTGATTGCGCAGTTGAAGTTGCCAATCTCAGACGTCATACTAATGAAATTTAATAAAAGGATATGTTATGTGACTCATGCATATAGATATGTAGGTATATGTATGAGAATCGGAGGAAACACATTTCATATACAGAAACAATTTTACTAACATAACCGAAAATATTTTAGGTGTGTCATGTTTATTTTATCTTTTTAAAAGTTTTGGTTTTGGATTAAAGTAGATAAAAGTATAAATCAATAATTCTGTGGTCGCAAGTCATAAAAGCTAAAATCAGTTTTAATTTTTTTCACGATAGCAATTAAAATTATAAATCCTTAACTAATCAAGCAAAAAAGGAAATCAATCTCAAAGAATCAATATCGGGTGGACCAAAAGTCAAAAGTTTACATTTAAATCGGTCACTCTGTCGAACAGTCACAGCTCGCAGCAGCGGAGGGTTTGCGAGATGCAACAGCAGCCAATGCACAGTGGACCATTTGCCTGATCTAGCGTAACGAAATTATTAACTTAAAAAATAATAAAATTTTCGTCAAAATTAAAATTTTTCTAAAATAATATAACAAGAAGGAATTTAAAATTTTTTTATTAAATTTTTTTATTTTTTTTATTTTTTGACTCAGACTGCCATACTAAAAAGAGGGTGCATTGAAACATATAAAAATAAAAGAACAGTCTCTTCATCGGGCGATACCGGCTAACTAAGTTTTACTCCACAATTTCCAACCATCTTATGTGTTGCACAGGTCACGATACACTATTCTGGTTAACAACATACCTTAATCTTTTAAAATTTTTTTAGCAAAATGAATTTTCCACGAATTTTCAGCACATTCTGCACACTTGTTCGAAAGCCGACAGTTGATCAATTTTAGGAAATTTGGAAGTTAGCGATTTGCTTAATAAACATTTATTTATAGGCAATTATTAAATTTTGGTAGATTTAAAAGGTCGACAATTTAAATTTCATTACTCTAGATCAGGGAAAAGGACCACTGTGTAATGGGGAGACTAAAAGTCCGTTTACATTTAATAGGTAACTCTGTCGAACTGTCACAGCGCGCTGCGGCGGAGATGTTGCGATATGCAAGAACAGCCTTATGGTATTCAGTGATATGTCGTCATATAGCGATTTTTCGACTATAGCGAAAATTTTGCGCTCTTACAATATAAAACAAAAACTTAATTTCCCTTTACTCCCCATGAATGAGGTATGGGGAATTAACACGCTTTCTATTTTTAGATTCACAACTAACGGCACCTACTTGTTTATCGACGAATGCGAACGTCACTGTTTGAGAAGCTCTTACTAGACATGCCGATTGACTCGACACTTATACTGCGAAGTTGCTGTCAACAACATTCGAGGGGAGCCGACAATGATAGACAATTTTTCTTTTAAGATGACTGGAGCCAGGAGTTGAACCTGTGATCTCCCGCATGGTAGTCGCTTGTTCTAACCACTATGCCACGTCCGGTCCGCTCTTACAATATACGTCTTTAAAATAAAGCTCCATCGATGAATCAAAACGAATCAAAACGTAAAGAGTTTCAGTTCGTGAACAATCTAGACTCTTTACTCAAAATCGGTCTAGCGTCTCAAATGTGCCCAAAACATCTTCAAAAGATTTGCATTAACATCCTAACGAAATGAAAATGGTTCGGAAGTTCACCCGACTCACCAACATTGTTGTGTTTCAGACAAGGCATAGTTCCACCTATATAGGTATGTGACTCTTTCACTAAATTGAAACACCCTTAAAGAGGAAGGACATGATGTTACAGTGATTCAGTTTGCTAACGGATTCAGTTTGCTAACGTAATGGTAGAGAGGTTCACCGACCCGTCTTACCAACATTATTTCTTCAGACAACGCTAATGCTCCAGCGCTACAGAGTTTCAATGGTTTTAACCAATGATGGTAGCTTCAAGTTGGGGCAACACTTCACATCTCCTCGAGAATTTTTAAACAACTAGTATTCAAAAAAATATTCAAAAAATATCGAAAAATATTTTTAATGAATCTAAAAGTACTTTTTTTTGTACCAAATAGTACATTTATTGTACTAAGAAGCAATTTTAATATATCAATAAATACTTTTATAGAATCACAAAGTACTTTTATTGTACTAGAAAATATTTTTATTGTTTAAAATATACTGTTACTGTACAAAAGAAGTATTTATTATAAGACTAACAAGTACTTTAATTACCATAATTAACTTTAATTATATACAAGGTACTTTTATTGTACCAAGTACATTTTTATACCACAAAGTACTTTCATTGTATTAAATAGAACATTCATTGTACCAATGAGTACTTTTACTTTATAAAAAAGTACTTTTATTATGCTTAAAGTACTTTCATTGTAATAAATAGTACTTTTATTGTACCAAAAAGTGCTTAGATTGTACCAACAAGTACTTTTATTATATCAAAAAGTATTTTCATTGTATCCAAAAGTAATTTCATTACATTAAAATGTACTTTTTCTGCATCAAATAGTACTTTTATTGTACCAACAAGTACTTTTATTACATCAAAAAGTACTTTTTTATACCACAAAGTACTTTCATTGTATTAAATAGAATTTTCATTGTACACACAAGTACTTTTACTTTATAAAAAAGTACTTTATATTATGCTTAAGCACTTTCATTGTTATAAATAGTACTTTTATTGCGCCAAAAAGTGCTTGGGTTGTACTAACAAGTTATTTTATTATATCAAAAAGTACTTTTATTGTACCCAAAAGTAATTTCATTATATTAAAACATATAAAAAAGTATTCTTATTATATTAAAAGGTACAGTTATTGTACCAACAAGTATTATGTTGTACCAACAAGTATTAAACCAAAAAGTACTTTTATTGTACCAAAAAGTACTATTAATGTATTAACAAGTAATGTTATTATATAAAAAAATACTTTTATTTCATCAAATATTAATTTCATTGTACAAAATACGTACTTTTTTATACCAAAAATGTTATGGCACAATAATTACTTTTTTGTATCAAATAGTACTATTATTGTACCAACAAGTTATTTTCTTGTACTAAAAAGTACTTGTATTGTATCAAATAAAACATTTTTGTATTAAACAATACTTTTATTGTATCAAATGGTACTTTTTATATCGACTTTGTACCTCAAATTTAAATAAGAGGTATACAACATTTACTACATCCTTTCCTTAACAAGCCAAAGTTAAAACTTTTGTACTTGTGAAACAGTAATTCTGTTTTCTTTTTTAGGTCTGTTTTTACTGGTTAAAGACAAATTGATGTTAGTCACTTAAAAGGATCAAAACACGGTAATATCTGTGCTTAACAGCGGAAACAGCAAATATTGACGATTTCGGACTATAAATTACTATATAATTAATTTTTTCTTTTTTTTTGTTATCATATAGTGAATTTTTTGAACTTTAACAAAACAAACTACATATGTATATTGTTGAAAAGTCTCTTCATTCCAAATCCTCTGAGAAATTTTAAATCTGTTCATATTCATCATGTACGGGTTTTCGTTTTTTTCGTTTTTTTACCCGTAACTCAAGATTTTTGGGGTTTTGGAAAATTTGTAAAACAGATTCTTGTTGTGCTCCACAGCATCTACCAGAAAAATAGTAACATGTCCCAGTTATTGTTTTATTTTTGTAGCTCTGTGTTATCCATAGAACATTGCGTGTGTCCGCAACGTGTGTCCGTAACGCATATTCAGACAATTTTGAATACAACATTTTAAGTAAAGTTCCATTAAAAGAAATAGTACTGTCCAAAATTTACATTTTTTAATACGAACATAATTTTCTATATATTTCAGCTTTTAGAGAAAACTACAGAAAAAACGTGCGTCTGGAACGCTAAGAAATACCCATATGACTGTTATTACATGATTAGGTTGAAGATCATTAGCTATATGCAATTATTGCCAAAAGAATTTGTTTTACAAAAGTTGTGCGACAGCTGGCAGGCCGGATAGCTATTTCTATAGCACCCTTTTGCTGTGTCGTCTCCACTATCATTACTAAACTTAAGTATTAAAAGTTGCAAGAAAGATTCGAGAAGCCATACACAACGGTGCGAAAATAGCATCAACGAAAACCACACTTCAGCATGATCCACAGAAACTCTTCTCTTTAATATTTAACAGATAAATGAAGATTTTATTATTACAATTTTACTCATATTTCATTATTTTTTTTCTCATAAGATTGAGAGAAAGTGTTTTTGTATCACAATTTACGTTAGTGTATCAAATGATACATCAAATTCGGCTAACGATCAGAGAAGTGTTTTTATTGTTTGATATTTTTGGTCAAATTCATAGGATGACGCGTTTCGAACTCCATGACGAGTGTATCTTCAGACCCCTTTGTGACGAACTGATGCACAATGGCACATCATCAGCTGTATATATATCTACAATTATGTCAAACATGTACATCCGAAGTAGATATCAGCCGAAAATGTCCAGCACCAATTATAGTTTTAATTTGACCGTTAATATTCAAACATGAGAATGGAGGATATTTTATCCCCACGTTTCCTTTTTTTTACCTCAAAGCTCAAGCTTCTTTACAAGGTTTTGTTGGTAGTGTTGCATGTCTATATAAATAAATATCGACATCAACAACAAATAAGGCTCACCCTATTACATTACTCTAATGGGATGTTGTAGGAATACATTTTATTAACATGTTGTTGTTTTTTTTTTCTTTTCGGTGTATAAATTAGCACAATACTAAGACACTTTGATGTTGTTATTATTATTGAACCCCTTCGTGATTGGGATTTATTTCAATTATCTTTAATATGGGTGCCAACGTCATCACAAAGCCACTGACAGATGTGTATGGGGTGGTCAGCAGCAGCAACGAATGACTTCTTCGCGCTTGATTGATTTATTAAAAACAACATTGAACAGTAATCAATAAAGCAATAGATTTTAAATATAATTAAATAATGCCGTGCGGGCAAATAAATAAAATCTTCTATACAAACATCAGTTGTTATAGAAATTAAACTAAGTTCGAAAAAGGAAAATGAATAATAACAAAAAGGGTTTGTATGCTAAAAAAAAAGTTGTAATCTTTTTTTGAATTTTCTTTTTTTCTCTTATTATATAATAAAAAAAGAGGTGATTGGCCGTATTTTAATAGTTGATTTTTATATTTTTTTTTGTATCTAATTCTTGTATATATAATTTTTAATAAGTCAAGACTATTTTTTTTATAACAATTTCAAACTTAGACTATTTTTATAATACAATCCATCTGCAAATTACTGTCTACATACATTTAAATATTTAGTACGTAGTTGGCACAGACATTTACAAATAAATGACATGGCGCAGTTATTTAAAAGGGCCTATAGAGGGCCAATGTGGTTTTTTGGTTTGAGTTAATGTTCTATATGTTTAAATTTATGTAGACTCATTACGAATACAAAAAGTAGTAAGTCCATATATGAAAATATATATTCACAGATTTATGCATTTAGATTTTGGCCATCTGTTAAGAGTAAAAATATGGCATCAAACAGACTTTGATATAATTTAATTTAGAAATTTTGGGTGCGTTTACTAATGCAGTCGCGCAAATTTTTCTTCATATATTTCAACCATTA
This sequence comes from Muscina levida, assembly GCA_964034835.1. Taxonomy (NCBI): domain Eukaryota; kingdom Metazoa; phylum Arthropoda; class Insecta; order Diptera; family Muscidae; genus Muscina; species Muscina levida. The sequence continues at coordinate 31,418,690 of OZ035883.1, read as the reverse complement.
TTAATTCAATAAATATTTTTTTTTTCTATTTAAAAAGGCCCTATACAAGGCCCCTTCATAGTCTTGACCATCTTAAGTATGTATACGCGTCTGACGATTTGATGTACGTGTTTGAATTGTTTTGGAGGCTCGTCTCTTTTGGCCTTTTCTAGCGCGTTCATTCAATGGGAATCAATTTATTGTTGGGCTCGTAACCCACAACTCATACATAGGCGCACATATACACCTATATAGACAGATATGTATGTACAAATGTAGATAACGTATTGAAGCAAATGCGACGCAACGCGTCGCTTTTAAATTGATGGCATTTGTGTCGATAATAAATGTAGCACGGTCGTCGTTCGATTTACATGTATTTTAATTAACATGTACGATCAATGCGATCAACATTATGTAAATATACATGCATATATGGTTTCTCAGTATGTGAGTATATAAATATGTATGCACATTTACATTTTATAACTACAGACATGCATATGAATCTTTAGCATATGTTGCTTCTTCTAGGCTCAATGCTATGTATGTATATATGTATGAATATTTAAATTGCGTATTATAAGTTAAAGAAATTAGTTGCTTATCGTTCAACTACGCGTAAATTGAGCATTGACAGCACAGGCCCCCAATTCGTATTTGATTGATGGTGATTTATGAACCGATATAGGGTAATTATATTATGAGCATTCTCAATTAGTAGATTATTTGGACTAGATATAGTTTTTGCGCGTGATGTTTGAAAAGTTGTCATAAATCATATCAATTATGTTGTGTCTGTGTATTATAGTATAGAAGATATGACAATGTGGAAACTTGGAGAGCATTGTAAACATACATGGTAATAAAGTGGTTAAGATAATGATGCTCCCGGCTTGAAGGGCTATGGTAATACGAGTATCGAATTAATGATTTTAACACTTGGTCTGCACTATATTAAGGAAACAAAATCAAATATAACATAGATCTTTGAATTTTTGAATAGAATTGGGCACTATTGCACATAAACTCATTGTGACCTATAATCTAATAAGGATTGCTTGAAAGAAAAGAGTTTTTTCTACATTCAAAGATCTTATTTATGGGCATGACTTTAATTATAATTTTTTTTTTTTTAATAAATTTAATATTGTAATATTTACGGATTTTTATAAAGATCGAGAAGTATATGTAGTATAATATTAAATTTATTAACAAAAATAAAGGTTGTATAAACAGTTAATTATAAAATTAAATTTTTTTGAAATTTTTTTTTAAATTTTAGTTTTATTATCTGTTTCTACTGTACGGTTGAGGGTCAATTTCTATTGTTGCTGCTGGAGTTTATTTTACAAGAGTTGTGTAAAATGGACTATGTGACATTAGCTACCTTTGCTCTGTCTTTTTCGCCATCATTACAAAACTTAAGTATAAAAAGTTCTAAGAAACAATCGAGAACCCAAACAATTCAATCCAATTTTGTACCATGCGTGACGTGTGGCCTTTGTTGATGCTTTTTTCGCACAGGTGTGTTTTGCTTCTCGATTCTGTTGTGGAGCTTTTAATACGTAGGGTCTGTGATGCTGGTGGAGAAGTCACAGTAAAGGGTGCCGATGAGATAGATTGGCAACTATCGAAATAACTATCCGCACTGCCAGCTGTCGCATAATCCATTTCAAACAACTCTTGTGAAACAAACTTTATTTGCAGTAAAAGAAAAAATCTTAAACCGAACAAATTCATATTTTGCACAGATCAACAAAGATAATGTTAAACATTTCTAAATTTCAAAAGATTTTTATATACATTTTTTTTTGTATAAAACTTAATTTTTACTTCTTAAACTGTTACTGTACTTTTTACTTTATAAAAACGAATTCTTTATTAATACTATTGCCAAAAAAAAATTTCTTTTACATTTTATGTCAACACCCCTTTAAATTTTTTATGTAAAATTTTTTTTAAAATTTTTAACTTTTGAAATTTTTTGATTTAATAAAATTAAATTTCTTATCAAAATTACTTTGTTTTGACTATTTCATAAATTTTTTCTAAATTTATTTAAAATATGAATTTTTTCAGCACTACTTTTAATCCAAAAATAATTTTTTTTGGAAAAAATAAATTATTGATAAATAATTTTTTCTTAAAAATAAGAAAAAACAATTTTTAATAACATACTAATTTAGTTTGGTAATTTGTTTTTATAAAATTTTTTTTTAGAAATTTTTTTTAAAAACTTTTTATAAATTTTTTTTTATAAAAATTATTTTAACAAAATAATTTATATACTGTAAAATTTAGGGAATATCTTTATCTTTCAAAAAAGATCAATAGGAATTATATTATATTCAATTTATTTAAAAAAAAATAAAATAATATTATTATAAAAATCAATTTTTTATATAAATATAAATATTTTTTATTTTAATACAATTTGAATAAAAAATGTGTTTTATTTTTAATTTTTTTTATACAAGTAAAGTTTTGTTATGGAAATAATATTAAAAAAAAAAAATTCAATAACAAAAAACCAATTCATTTATAAAAAAAAAAAAATTTTAAATAACAAAATTAAATAATTTTTTTTAAAAAATCATTTTTTGCTCTTGTTTTTTATTGTTAATCTATATGTGTATATACTGAATGTGTTTTCATCATTCGAATCAATATTTGTTTTTATAAATCATTTGTTTATATATATAATTTTCCATAATATTACTTTAAAAAAAAAAATTTTCTATAAAAAAAATGATTTTATAAAAAATTATATTTATCAACAAAAGTTTAGTAAAAAAAAATATTTTTTTATTTAAAAAGTTAAAAAAATTTATTTAATTTTTTTTATTTAAAAATTTAATTTTTTTATAAATAAATTGATTTTTGTAATGAGTTCGTTTCTTTAACGAATTATTTTCATAAAAAAAATATAAAAAATTACTTATAAAAACAATTGTTTAATCTTTTTTATAAAATAATTTTTTTTATAAACATAATATTTTTTATAAATATAAAATTTTTAGAAAAATTATATTATTGAAAAAATATTAAATGATATGAAAATAAATGTTATTTTATATAATTTGTTTTTTATAATTATTTTTATAGACCTAATTTTTTTGTAAACAAAATTTTTTTGTAACAATCAAATTTTTGTATAAATGACAAATATTTTTTTAAATATCAAATTTTTTGTGTATTTTTATAAAAAAATATTTTTTTGTTAAATTTTTCCATAACATTTAATATTCACATATTTTTGTGTATTTTTATAAAAAATAGTTTGTTTATTAATTTTTTTTTCCTTGAACATCGTTTTTGTTATTTATAGAAATATTTTTTGTTTAAAAATATTATTTTGTTAACAAAAATATTTTTTTTCATAAAAATCCATTTTTATAAATATTAATTGTTATTATAAATTTAATAAAAATATATTTTTTAAATATCAAATTTATTATATTGAAATCAATTTTTTGCATAATTTGTAAATGTGATACTTTTTGAAAATTTTCATAAAAAATATTTTTTTTATTATTATTTAATTTTTAAAAACATTTTTTGTTTAATAAAAAATAATTTTTTTTAACAAAATTTATTTATTTTTTTGTAAAATAAATTTTGTTGAAATGTTTAACTTCTTTTATAAAAATTATATTTTTTTATAAATTTCAAAAATGTTTGAAAATATCATATTAATTAATCAATTTTTATTTATTTGTTGTAATTGTATAAAAAAATTTTGTAAATACTTTGTGCTGTGGCAGTGAAATTTAAAAAAAAAACTATTTTAAATATTTTATCTTCTATTTTTTTTTTTAAACGCAATTGTTAAATATTATTATTGTTTTAACATCATTATAATTTCAACAAATTCTTAATCTGAACAAAAAGTAGATTGAAAAGTCCATCATTTAATAATGGAACATAAAGAAAAATACCTAGATCCTTGGCTCGATAGTTTACATCCAAAAATTATAATAGTGGGTATTCACTTCTTAGCTTTATAACAAATTAGCTTTTAACATAAAAAATCAGCTGACAACACCAACAGCTTCCCCTTACCGTTAAACGAAATCGTAAGCAAAATAAATGTCTAATTTTAAATATTTTAATCGTTAATAACTTTTAAAATAGATTTTAAAACATTCAAGTTAATAAACTAGCTTCTTCCATTTATCTGTGTCACCAAACATTTAATCATGGACCTTTTTTTACATTATTATCAATGGTAACGAATGCGGAAGAAAGGCCGCCTACACAAGGTCGTTCAATGCCTGGCATATTAAGCAAATCAATATCAGCAAATCCCTTTTCAATTAAGGTCTTAAGTAAATTGTCACACATAAATGCAAACAAATCAAGGTTACTAAGTAGTTAAACCAATTAGGTCGTTCAGTTTAAAAATAGCATAATACCATGTAATTATTTTAAAGTATATCTATATATATGATATAAATACATACATATAAGTAATTCATGTGGAATTTTATAAAAATTGTTCAAGATATTTATATTATCGAAACATTATTGGTTCTTAACATACACTTAAAATTGTTTGCATTTTGCGTGATTTTGCCAATCAAGTCTTAAAATGAAATGATCAATAGAAACGGCAAAATTAGCTTTACAATAACATACAGAGATATGGAAAAACTGCCTTATGTACTTTATATAAACAAAAATTCACAGAATCTAATAACTCAATCATAAATGAAAATAGCATAAAAACCTTAAAAGTTCAACCCTTTTTAAAATTTCACTAAAAGTGTTGTATTTCAGCACTCTGCCAATTTTGACAAATTACCCCCAATTAAAAATAAAAAAAAAATTGTCCTTTAAGATAAGTCATCCTCTACCATCGACAACCCGGTCACTATGAGACTTTTATGTGAATTTTATTCATACCAAAAACGTATCCTACTTTATCACATTTATTCACAAGGTTTCTTTCTTTTTCCTATATCTTTGCATTATTTCCTACAAATACTCTTTTTATAGCCTTACCGAGTGAGAAGTTCTTAAGACTTTAGTTCCACTTAAAACATAATATGATTGTATATTTCAATGTAGCAACTCGTACAACGGCACAGAACCTACTTCAATACATATACATTGTAGATAGAATAAATAGCCTTGAACTGGAGGTCATTCATTGATTCACCATCATTTAGTCGATACGATTGATTTGATTGGGAAAACTTACAATTAAGAATTTGTCACTGACTGTATACCGCGCAAATGCCACAACATACCAACAATACACTTAAGTGTCGTTACCAGCACCAACATCATTGTATACATATGGAGGAGGCAGTCGGTGTACTACAAAATCAGTGCTTTGGGGGGTGTGTGTGCGTGTGACAGCGTCAGATAACACGAGCCCCCTTTTTCGCTCTTAATTAACTGCGTCAACACAATTCATTGCTGGTGAATTAAGTAAGGAATTAAATAATAAAAACAACAACAATAATATTATATAAATGCAAACATACAAATGTGTTTATGTATCAATTGCACAAGTCAACAATAAGTGAGGGAATTGATGGTAAATAGTTTGAAATTTTTTTTTGGGCGGAATGTTTTTATCGTATTTGTTGTTATTTTCTGCACAAAACAGTTTTGCCGTTTAATGTATAGAGCGAAGGGTAGAGAGGAGTTTAAAAAAAAAAACGAAAAAAAAAATATTTTTAATATAAATAAAATTATAAATTAATTATTAAATTAAAAAAAAAAAAATTTTAAAAATAATAAAAATATTTTTAAAATAAATAAAAATATTTTTAAAAATTAAAAAAAAAAATTAAATATAAACAAAAATGGGAACTGGAAAAAACCAAATCAAAAATTCAAAAAAAAAATTTTTAATTTAAAAAAAGTATTTTTTTTTATTAATAACTTAAAAATATTTTTATTTATTTTAAATTTATATTTTAAAAATATTTTTTTTTTTATTTGTAATTTTATATATATTTAAAATATTTTTTTTGGAGTTTAAAATATGCCATCAAAAAAAGAAAAAAAACTTTTAATTAAAAAAAAAATATTTTAATATAAATAAAATTATAAATTAATTATTAAATAATAAAAATTAAAAACAATAAAAATAATGAATATCATAATAATAAAAATATTTAAATAATAAAATATTTGTAAATTATTGAGAATATATTTTTAAAATTAAAAAAAAAATATTTTTGAAATATAAAAAAATTTAAACTTGAAAAAATATAATATAAAATTAAAAAAAAATTTGTATATTAAAAAAAATTATACATCTTTTTAGATTAAAAGCAAAATATATTCTTTTAGTATTCTCTTGTTTGTTTTTGTCGATCTGTGCAGAAATATAAATATAATTTTCATTGTTCGGTTTGAGATCTATTTTCTATTATCGCTAATAGAATTTGTTTTACAAGAGTTGTGTGAAATGTATTATGTTGACAGCTGGCAGGGCAGATACCTATTTCGATGGTTGCCAAACCATCATCATCAGTGGCGTTTGCTGTGCCTTCTCCACTCATTATCACAACCTTAAGTGTTAAAAGCTTCAAGCAATCGATGTAAAGCTCACACACACCGGTGCGCAAATGGTATCAACGAAGACCACACGTCAACATAATCCACACAAGTTCTTCTCTATGCTTTTAGTATCAAACAAAAAATAAAAGATAGATTACTTGCAAGAATAAAATTAAAAAAAAATTATAACAAATATTTTGAAAAAAAAAATAATTTAGGTATTAAAAAAAATTAATTGCTAGGCTATATTTTTTATAAGAATGGTTACAAAAAAATACCGTGACGATACTTCGCCCAAGCGGCTGAAAATACCTTCTAGAAGCGTTCAATCATGATCTTGGATATTCACATTTAAAGGGGTAGAAAGACATATATGTAAAGTAAGCACATTTCTACTACACCCCTCGTATAAATACTGAATTACTCTCAAAACCTTACCCATCATACAAGGAATAACTTGCAAAAGTTTTCTGAGGTTATGTTAAACGGTATAGAAAGCTATAAGGAACACACAGACAGTGTAATAGTTACTAATGTGTCTGCATGCAATTTTTTGCTACACCCCTTGTATAAAAACTAAATTACTCTAGAAACCTTCCCCATCATACAAGGAATAACTTGCAAAAGTTTTGTCAAGTTATTATGAACGGTATAGAAAGCTATTAGAAACACACAGACAGTTTAAAAGTTACCAATGTATCTGTATGTTACAAATGTGTAGTCTTCTAAACCGTAGATTCGATAGTAATGAAATTTTAAGTGATTATTTGGATCTGTGCAATGGTTGCTAGAGATATTCAATTATAGAACGTGTAATAAAAATCACATTACGCTTAGAATCACCTCAGAAACATTTTCGTTTCAAAAATGACTTTAATGTAAAGTAAGCACATTTCTGCTACTCCCCTCGTATAAAAACTGAATTACTCTAAAAACCTTACCCATCATACATGGAATAACTGGCAAAATTTTTCTGAGGTTATGTTAAACGGTATAGAAAGCTATAAGGAACACACAAACATTGTAATAGTTACTAATGTGTCTTACAATATATGTTAAAAATACTCTTCTAGACCATAGATTCGATAGTAATGAAACTTTAACTGATCATTTGGATATGTGCAATGATTGCTAGAGATATTCAATTGTAGAGCGAGTCATGAAAATCCCAATACGCTTAGAATCACTTCGAAAACATTATCGTTTCAAAAAAGGACTTAAATGTAAAGTAAGCACATTTCTGCTTCAACCCCTCGTGTAATAACGTAACTGACTTACTCAAGAAACCTTCCCTGTCATACAAGGAACTAAATGCAAAAGTTTCCTCAAGTTATGATGAACTGTATAGAAAGCTATTAGAAACACACAGACAGTGTAATAGTTACTAATGTGTCTTACAATATATGTTACAAATAGTCTTCTAGACCATAGATTCGATAGTAATGAAACATTAACTGATCATTTGGATATGTGCAATGGTTGCTAGAGATATTCAATAGTAGAGCGTGTAATAAAAATCACATTACGCTTAGAATCACTTCAGAAACATTTTCGTTTCAAAAAAGGACTTAAATGTAAAGTAAGCACATTTCTGCTTCAACCCCTCGTGTAATAACTGACTTACTCAAGAAACCTTCCCTGTCATACAAGGAACTAAATGCAAAAGTTTCCTCAAGTTATGATGAACTGTATAGAAAGCTATTAGAAACACACAGACAGTGTAATAGTTACTAATGTGTCTTACAATATATGTTACAAATAGTCTTCTAGACCATAGATTCGATAGTAATGAAACATTAACTGATTATTTGCATCTGTGCAATGGTTGTTAGAGTGATTCAATTATAGAGCGTGCAATAAAAATCACATTACGTTTAGAATCACTTTGAAAACATTTTCGTTTCAAAAATGACTTAAATGTAAAGTAAGCACATTTCTGCTACACCCCTCGTATAAAAACTGTATTACTCTAAAAACCTTACCTATCATACAAGGAAGAACTGGCAAAAGTTTCTTTAAGATATGTAAAACGGTACAGAAAGCTATAACAAACACACAGACATTGCATAAGTGACTGATGTGACCTTTCATAAGATTACGATAAAATTTTAACAGAATATTGCTTTAACATTGTGGATGGTTTCTGCATCAATTTGTTGTAAGACAACAGAAAAATTACACTTCAATTTCACTTCGATATTAATGTAATAACCGGAAAAAGTTTCAAAAAAATGTGATACAACAGTATAGGAATGTTTTCAAAATATACTAACCTTATGGTATAGAAATAGTCTTCTAGACAATATTATTTCTTGATTACCTAGAATGGTTGCTGTATAGATTATATTAAGGTGCGAGTAAGGACAACCAATTGAGCGACAATTTTTTTTAAAAGGACATAAATAGTAATTGAGTTGATTTTTGCTGCACCTATTGCATGCTAATTGACTTCCTCTAGAAACCTTCCCTGTGAAAGAAGTAGTAAGTGGCAGAAGTTTCCTCAGGTTATGTTAAACGGTATAAAAAAGCTATAAAAAAAAACACACAAACAGTGTAACAGTGACTGATATGTCTGTATGTTATATATAGACCTCAAGACCTTCCAAAAGATTATGATACAATTTCAACAGAGTATTGCTTGAACATCGTGGCTCGTTACTGTACGAGCTGTTGTAAGAAAGAAGAAAAATTACATCAGTGCTCCACCGCGATATAAAGGGAATTACTAGGAAAAGTTGCATTCAAATGTGATAGAAGGCCTTCTTACGGATTCACCAAAAAATGGCGCATGCCAATCGGCTTTCTGCCTACTGTTTTGTTTTCTTCGACTTCGTTAAAGAATTTATGCTTTATAAATAGCACGTTCTCTAGAAGGGAGAGAAGAAGGTCTATATAGAAGTGAGAATTACCTAAAAACTAACCGGTGCGCTCTCAATAAAATTATACAATTTGAGAGTGAACACCTGCATTGTTTTTCTTAATTTGCAAGTCCTTCTTCTTTAATGTATATGTATGCAGGCCTTCCATAAGGGGTTCATATATCAAGCGACGATGGAAGGCCTTGTCATTGTACGTCACCTTATGTTTTTTGGAATGAAAGAGAGAATACAGAGGGAAGGACTACTGACAGCTCTTGAAGGCATTCTATAAGGCCTTCAAGGTCCTTACTTCCGCCTCTGGGTATATCTGTGTGTTACAAGTAGTATTTTACACCATAGATTTGATTTTGAAGAAAATTTAATAAGTCATGATTTTTAGACATTTTAAGTTGCTGTAAAGATCCAGTTATAGAGGAAATTATGAAAATCATATCATTACGCTCAAAATTACTTTAGAAACCTTCAGCAACATACAAGGAATAACCAGATGAAGTTTCATAACAATCTATGAAATGGTATAGGAATCTATAAGAAACACACAGATATAAGTGTCTGTACGTAGGTGTGGAATGTCAAACCTATTGTGTTAAATCTTTGTTGACTGGGCTGTGAGAGAGGAAAATTAGATTAACTAATATTTTAGCAGCAAAAAACCAAATTGGAAGAGCACCAAGAACAATAACTTTAGTATTCTTAAAAATATTCATTTACTGTTCATTTTTTTCTACAATATATATTCTACACAATGTCAGTGATTTGTAATGAAAAAATTGGTACAGTCAAAAGTTGCATGAATGACATAAATGTATGTATAACTGTGTGGAAAGACCAATCCATTGCGAAGCTTCATCTAGCTAAGCCTTACTTAGCTAGGATTGTTTTGACCTGTTTAACATTAGTGTGAGGGAACCTCCAACGTAACTAAGTCTCAGATAAAAATTACTAGCCCTTTAGGAGCAAAGGAGTACTATATTTGTTAATTTTCTTAAAAATACTCAATTATTGTTTTATATTTTGTCTACAATAAAAATTCTACAGCATGTCAGTGATTTGCACTGAATTATTTGTGAAGTCAAAAGTAGGAGAAATTAACTGTTTTTCTTGCATCACTTTTGTATAGTTTTTCTTATACGACAAGTAAATGGAATATTTCAGATTTTTTTAATTAAAACGGAATTTCACACATTAATTAGTTATAAAAGATTTTTCAATCTATGGAAAATTTTAATTCTTTAAATCATATCATTGTATAAAACGTGACTTTATAACCATAATGCACTAAAGGAAAAACTTGAAGAGTAGAATCGTGATAAGCATATTACGTTAGGTATTGGTGGCAGTCGATGATCGACCTTTTAAGACATACTTAGTCAATTAGGCTTGGTATCACAACTTACAGAGAACCAATTGCTCAAAATTGTCTCTATACAGAGGTAAGCCACACGTTTGATTGGTGTGCAGGCATCGACTTCTTCGAGGAGATCACTTAGTTCCTTATGGACCCATTATGACACCCGTTGGGAAGCCAAACATTTACATCCATAAAAAAAAGTAGGATCCCATTCCCCATATAATGCATCCTGTTAATAAGTTACTGAATCCTATTCAATGAATCAAATATCCAAATATATGATTTTAATTGCCTTTAACATTTCTGTGTTATAACTAAATTAAAAAGGCAAACACAATGTAGCTTCCTGAGTATCACATATCATTGATATATAAATACACTGACAACATTTATAACAACTTTGTCAAATCCCTTAAAGATTTTGTATATTCAGCGAGAATATCTTTCGTTCATTCATGTATTCATGACGACAGTTCTATTGTGAAATAATTTGCCAACTTTTATATTCTACATAATTTCAAACCAAATATAAACATTATAATACTTACAAAGAATACAAAAATGCTAAAGTATAAGAATAAATGGGTCAAATTATCGATATTTATTTGGTTTATAAATATACTATGAATTTTACCCTTTTTATATTTACTGGTAATAGCATTAATTTCCTATTGTGTGGGGGTCTGCAAAGTAGAAGCAATCAAACATATGTACGAGTAATATTGTTAAACAATTAAGCCAAATACTTATACATATTATACATATATTCAGCAAGAACATGTTTAATAGCTACTCTAATAACACAGTGCAACAGTGAAAAAAACACCCGAACGAGACTATATAGGTTCGATAGTACAACCGGAGCTGAGTAAAACCCTAGCTCAGTTTGGCTAGATTGGCTACCAAATTTTTTTTTTGGCCCCCTAAACTTTTTGAAATCCCTTGGACCCCTTGGAAAAAGGTGACATCAATTGTTGGCCAACAGTTTCTACAGTTTTTAATCTAGCTCTTTCTCTTCTTCAACAAAGTTTTAGCTAATAGTCCGCTTAAGAAACTGATATAATAAAATTTCCCAAAAAAATTAGACTTCCCTCGTTTATTTTCAAAAAACTTCGATAAAAATTCTAATTTTTTCACTATTTTTTATATAAGTCGTAGGGAATCCAGATTTTTTGCATACTCTATTTAGTGAAATTGTAGTTTAGGTAACACCGAATAACTTCTCTGAATAAACCTATGCCATCTGAACAAGTATAGGGATATTAAATAACTCTCAAAACACACTATCTACTTTAAACAAATCATTTTTTTAGGAGTTTTGGGCCATTGTGCAATGTTTTTACTTGCTATCTTTACCAAAAACGTACTTATTGTATAACTGAATAACTTCTGTAAACAACCAATATGATCGGAATACTCCACCCCCTTAATTGTTCACAAAGAGCATTAGGGTGTTCCTTATATGGCATTTTTTCGAATTTCGTTAAAAATATGTATTAATCGCGATATTGGTCATCTATCTTCACCTTACGTTTCTTGTTGCCAATATTAGGAATATATTGTGAGAAATTTTGTATCGATAGTTGGACATTAGGGTGTGCCGCAATGAGGTTAAAGTATGAATTTGTTCTCAAATCAGTTTATTGCCGCTGAGTATTTTTCTTTCGTATATAGACTAAGTAGTAACAAGCCGTTCAATAGCTGAAATAAAGACCTAAAATAATATGTGTTTGCTTTTACGATATCTCTTATAGTCGCCGAGATATTTGATATAGAAGTTGGGGTATTTTTAAAAAAATTATTAAAAATGTTGAAATTGAATTTCGATGTAGATTATTATGGGCAATTATATATTTCAACTTTTAAAGGTTAATCAAGTTAAAATCTTTATGTTTAAAAAGTATATGTGTATATTATCACTATCTCTATCAATTCTCGAGATATCAGGCGTTAAAAAACGGAATTTTTGGCTGTATGCATAGCAATATCTAATGAACTTTTGTTCCATCGGAATACCCATTGAATACTTACCAATAATGATTTTTATATGATAAAAATAAAAAATCCCCTCAAAAGACCATTGGATATTAATGGTTTTGGTGACATTCGTAAGCATACACAATGGATATACAGGTGAAACAACAGTTAAGTAGTCATTGTTATGCTTTTTAAGCCCCTGATATCTCGAGAATTGATAGAGATAGTGATAATATACACATATACTTTTTAAACATATAGATTTTAACTTGATTAACCTTTAAAAGTTGAAATATATAATTGCCCATAATAATCTACATCGAAATTCAATTTCAACATTTTTAATAATTTTTTTAAAAATACCCCAACTTCTATATCAAATATCTCTAAAAGCAAACACATATTATTTTAGGTCTTTATTTCAGCTATTGAACGGCTTGTTACTACTTAGTCTATATACGAAAGAAAAATACTCAGCGGCAATAAACTGATTTGAGAACAAATTCATACTTTAACCTCATTGCGGCACACCCTAATGTCCAACTATCGATACAAAATTTCTCACAATATATTCCTAATATTGACAAAAAGAAACGTAAGGTGAAGATAGATGACCAATATCGCGATTAATACATATTTTTAACGAAATTCGAAAAAATGCCATATAAGGAACACCCTAATGCTCTTTGTGAACAATTAAGGGGGTGGAGTATTCCGATCATATTGGTTGTTTACAGAAGTTATTCAGTTATACAATAAGTACGTTTTTGGTAAAGATAGCAAGTAAAAACATTGCACAATGGCCCAAAACTCCTAAAAAACTGATTTGTTTAAAGTAGATAGTGTGTTTTGAGAGTTATTTAATATCCCTAGACTTGTTCAGATTGCATAGGTTTGTTCAGAGAAGTTATTCGGTGTTACCTAAACTACAATTTCACTAAATAGAGTATGCAAAAAATCTGGATTCCCTACGACTTATATAAAAAATAGTGAAAAAATTAGTATTTTTATCGAAGTTTTTTGAAAATAAACGAGGGAAGTCTAATTTTTTTGGGAAATTTTTTTATATCAGTTTCTTGAGCGGACTATTAGCTAAAACTTTGCTGAAGAAGAGAAAGAGCTAGATTAAAAACTGTAGAAACTGTTGGCCAACAATTGATGTCACCTTTTTTCAAGGGGTCCAAGAGATTTCAAAAAGTTTAGGGGGCCAAAAAAAAAATTTGGTAGCCAATCTAGCCAAACTGAGCTAGGGTTTTACTCAGCTCCGGTTGTACTATCGAACCTATATAGTCACGTTCGGGTGTTTTTCAAAAAGTTTGATTTTGTGTCATAGTGTAATTTGGTCCCTAAATGTGTGTTCGCGCCTGAAATTATGCTAAAAATACACAGAATTTGCAGCACAATGGTTTGTCAGACCTATAAAGGAATGAATTCTTAAGGATGATAACCAGTACCTGGAAACTGGTCACCGATGATGTAATGGTAAAAATTGATAATGATAATGGTATAATGGGTAATAAAGGTAAAATATGCTGTCAGTTCGAACCGTATGTTGAAACACAGAAACCGGTTACCGACGTAATGAGCTAAAAAACCTATTACTTGACAGAAAGCTTAAAATTAAAATGGTTAAAATGGTAAAACCAAACCAGTACAAAAATTTCAGTCACTGAAACTGACTTACACATATTCTCAACCTAAGATTTTGCTGAAAATTGAGATATATGTATATATTTCGTACTAATGCATAAAAATAAATGTGTTTCGTACTGTGGCAAATTTAATAGCAGTGCCCAATATTAATCCCCTCGATGTTGTCGTCAGCAACTTCGCAGTATAAGTGTCGAGTCAATTGCCATGTCTGGTAAAAGCTTTTCAAACAGTGACATTCGCATTCGTCGATAAACAAGTAGGTGCCGCTATTGTGAATCTAAAAATAGAAAACGTGTTTATTCACAACAACGCGAGAAGCTATCCCATACCTCATTCATGGGATGTAAAGGAAAATTAAGTAAGTAAGTATAGATAGAATATTTTATGGAAAGAATCATTTACCATTTATGACCATAATGTCGATCATATTAATTTCCAACACTTAGAGAAAATATTAGACTGTTAAGAAATTGGTTTAAATAAGTCATTTATATATGAGGTACCAGTATGAGCATGGTTAATCTCACACTTGTTTTAACAGTTTTCCCTTTTAATTCATTATAATGACACTAAACAATTTTTAACTTCCTGAAGCTTTTCTTCTAGAAATTTTTAAGGAAAAAAATTTTATTTATTGGGTAATAGACCCATTTGTATGTGAGGTACCGGAATGTAGCGGCAAGCATTTAGAATCTGCGAATGTTTACTGGATTTAAAACACTTGTAGTAAATAATATTCATGTAAATGTCGTTTGTACAAGAGGTACCAAAAGATGTATTACAAATGTTTCGGCTTTCTGAGGTTATGTCTACTATTTTAATGTAATTAATCTTATTTTTAAATTTTCCGAAAAATGGTTAATTTGTATGGGAGCTACCAAAAGTGTTAAGCTGAATTAACCCATATTTATACCGAAGTCAAAAATACAATATATGGGTGAAGTTTGGAGTTACCAGTGGTGTTTGTGAAAAATGTAACAGTTATGTGAGATTTGACTTCTTTTGTAGAAAGTTATGGGAGAAATATAAATTTTCCAAAAATATAAAATTTTTATGGGAGGAAATAGGGCCGGAGGGGGATAAGGCTGTTCAGCTCATTTTCAATACCAGAAATACAATATGGAAAATATTTATACTTGTACGGCCTTATTCATAAAAACTTATAAGAGGTTTATAAACCATTTTTAAGCAAATTTCGAGAAAACAATATTCATAAACGATTTACATCTTCAATAAGTTAAAGTAGGGTTGTCTCCACTTTAAGCATGCTATAACTTGACGTTTGTACAATTTATTCTATATTCATAAATTTGTGATCTTTATTTAGAGTTTTTCTGCATTTTCCCTATTGGAAAGAGTTGCTGCGTGCATTCGTTGTGTAGGAAATTTTCTTCTTAATCATCGCGCACATAGAAAAGTATCTAAATAGACACTTTTCATTCATGAATTCCATTTTAAAAAATATTTCTCCAAAATTCTTCAAAAATAATTTGTAAATAATGAAATAATATTCGTGATGTATAAACAATCAAAACAAGGAAAAAATGTAATCGGTATCCGAATATTATTTCAACATAAGGAAAAGAAAATAAAATTTTTTAATACAATTTTTACTTTAACGTCTTTCTTATCGTCATGAGAATCGTAGTCAATGAAAAATTGAGCTACAATAATGTTCATAGTTTATTGTAAGTGCAAATACATATTTGGTATCCGATTATAAAGCTTTTGTATCCGACTATTAAGCTTTTTTTATACATCATTAACGACAAATAACAGTCGGCGTTGCCACCGGAACACATAAAGCTAAAGTACTGATAAAAAACGTTTATGAATACAATTTCTTATTAAAGGTTTTTTAGAGCTGAAGAATACTTTAGCTAGAGAACGCTTCATACCTACTTTAGAAATTTTTTATGAATAAGGCCGGTAAATTTTCATAAGCATAAATAAAGGTTTACTCGAGTTATCTTGCCCACCAGCCACCCAGCCAGACAAAAGAACATAGATCAAGTCTTAAGTAATTAACAACAACACCAAAAAAAAAATTTTCCTCAACTGTTTGATTAAAGTATAGGGTATGAAAATTGCGTTCCTCGGAAAACTTGAATAACTTAACCATTTGTTAACCGATTTTTGCAAACAACTATGGGTTTTACTCATGAAAGCGTGGACTTTCTAAATAAAATAGTAAACAATAGGATTTCCTTATAAAAAAGTGGCCACAAACTTTTTTAAACTAATAATATAGTGAAAAAATTAAAAAAGTTTGTGATTTCGAGGTAAAAACAGACAGGTATGGCAATTTATCAATGTAACTATATAAAGGGTGTCCCAACAAGAATAAATCTGGCAACATTCGAAGTGTCATTGTTTGACATTTGAACAATTGTTATTGTTTGCTAGTAGAAGGTACGAGGTTAGTAAAAATGGAGCGCTACACGAATAAACAACGCATTCTCATTGTGAAATTGTTTTACCAAAATGGTGAAAGTTTTGCGGCTACAGTTCGCAAATTGCGATACAATTTGGGGTCACAATAATGCTCCAAAAGAGTCAACTGTAAAGAGATTAATGGTTAAATTTGTCAAAACTGTGTCTGTTAGTGATGTAAAGACAACAACGCGCCATCGACCAGGTCGATCGACCGAAAATGTCGCAGCTGTACGTGATGATGTCGCTCAAGGCAGGTCAAGCGCAAACAATCAATGGTGTTCGGTATCGTGAAATGATATCCAGTTTTTTCTTGCCTCGAATTGAAGAAATGAAAGGGGGGGGGGGGGCATGTGGTTCCAACAAGACGGTGCCACATGTCATACAGCCAGAGAAACAATTCAATTGCTGCATCAGTCATTTCCCGGTCGTGTTATTTCGCGTTTTGGAGTTCTGCATTGGCCGCCTAGATCGTGCGATTTTACACCATTAGATTTTTTTCTTTGGGGTTTTTTGAAGTCTATGGTTTACGCGAATAAGCCGACGACGACTCAAGCCTTAAAAGAGGAAATTGGACGCTGCATTAATGAAATGCCGCAGCATTTATGCGAAACGGTCATTGCAAATTTCATTAAAAGATCGAGTGCATGCCAGCAAAGCCGCGGCGGCCATCTGCACGATATATTGTTCCATACATAACCTCATTCTGTCTACTTTACGATAAAATAAAGTTTCACGTTTTTTTTAAATATCTGTGTTTTATTTAAAATTTAAAAATTGCGCTCTTGTTAGGACACCCTTTATATCGTTGGAAAGGCCACAGTCCGCTGACAAACTTAAAATTGCTTGATATTCAAACACGTTACAGGCTTATAAGTGCATAAAGGTACGAAAAACCGGTCTCATAGTGGTCTTTATGATCTATTTAGGGTGCCTAGAAACGTTAAGATTGTATTGACAGTGTTCACGAAAGTTATTTAATTTTGGCGAACATTGTAAGTAAAAAATTGGGACTGCCTCAAAGTAATGCTGAAAAAAGTGAAAAAAAAAAGATTTACTTCTTCATTTTTTTTTTTGCAAAAAGGACAGGAATGAGTACAATTTTTGGCATAAATTGTTAATAAAATTTGTGCGCAAAACTCCCAGCTACATTATTGCCGAATATAGTTTAGCGCTTACACGAAATGTTAGTTAGCTGTTTGACAAAAAATTTTAACAGTTTTGTTCAATGGGTAACTGATTTTGAGAATCCTTTGTGGTCCATAAAAAAAAAAAATTGGTCACCAATCTCGCCAAACTGAGTATAGGGTTTTATTACCCTTCGATAATAGAATCCAACCTAAAGTTCTTGTATTTTTATTGTTACGAATTTTTTAAGATTATAAAATAATATAAACAAATCGTTGAACATTTTTTTTTTATTTACACATCACATCTGAAATTAATGGACATATTCAGGGATATTATCCCGTTTAAAGGAGTGTAGACCCTCTTTAATATTGTTAGACTCTGACAGATCCGAAAAATGTATATGGGCAATTCCACAGAAAGGTCTATAGTGATCGAAAAATATAAAGTTGTTAAAAACAACTTTTTTTTACTTGTATTAGTAAAAACAAATACTTTTATTTTAATAAATTTAAATGTCGAAGCTTATCTTATTTTCTTTTATGATTAAACGGACTGCAAAATTGCATTAATGATCTGGTCACCTCTTTGAATTTATAATGAACTAAATAACTCCAATAATAGTAAAAATTGATCAATTAGCTGCAAAATTTTAATTATATTTTATTGACGTTGCTATCGGAAAATGTAAACAAGCTTAACAAATTCTAAGATTTCGTTATTAATTTTTCACTTTAAAGGTGTACAAATGTCGCGTTCTCCATCTTGGAAATGCCCATATATTTAATTGGGTTAGATTAGAACACTACTAATCTAATTAGGTCTAATTTTATTATAATAATTAAATCAAATTGTATATATGCAGTTTGATACTATAGTTAGATAGACAAATGCTATTATGGTATTGCTTATCTGATTTTTTTGTGACCTAGGGTTTTTAAACATTGTAAAACTTTAAGAAATTAAGAAATGTGACTTTAATATGGAATTAAGAGTTTAATATGGAGTCACAATTCTCTACACCTATAGTTACAGCTGTTAATATTCGTTAGATTCATCCTTAGCATATAGATTAGGCCAGTTATTTGCATTGCTTTTAAAATTTTTTGTTAAGTAATTATTTTCATCAAAAGCTGATTTTTGGCAGATTACGGTTAACGTGATTCTCTAGGATTGCTGTAGCATCAAGTTAGCCGAATTTATCTATATTCCTTCATAATGAACCAAAAAAAACTATTCTATTCTATGGGAATTGTGAATTAATCCCAAAATGAACTAGTTCTAAACTATCGAAGTTAAATGTTGTTAACTCATGAATAATAATTTTGAAATAATTTCGGAAGTTATATTTCGAAAACACAGAGGATTCGAAATGATTCTTAGATGAGAAATATTTTTCAATTATTGTATGTATTTAATTATAATATCGTATTTTTCACCCACATTAAAATGTATTTTTGACGTCGTATACGTTTTTTTTCGTATGTTAAATACTAGAATAACACTAGTTCTTATTAAACTTTTTGGAAGTAGTTCCAAACTAGATCAAAGGAGTCAATCAACTACTGCCCGACTAGAATTTCTGCACTAGTTCTATTCTAATACAAAAGGGACATATGTGTAAAATGAGACAGTTGCTTGTATGGAAGGTGAACTAGTTCACTGTCCTATTGAGAACTAGTATTTTACTAGTTCCGAACTAGTATTTTTCCCTACTGGGGTACTTCTAAAAGTTTTTTACGGATTCTGAACAATTTGAATTTTGTCGTTTACAACTTTATTCGTGGTTATACTTCAATATTTTTTATATATTTTTTAAATTAGTATTTAATCCACCTGCTGTGTATTTTGTTAAATTTTTATTTTTTTATTCTAATTTTTTAAATTTAATTGTTCCTTTATTACTCTACCTAATGCAGTCTTTATAAACCAAATGTACATTGATGTAACACCTCCCACAACATGTTTTCACACTTTACATCCGCCTATATCCACTGTAAAATCCACAACAACCTGTTGCATACTTTGGGGATGTAATAAAACTCATCCGCACAAACACTAACGACGCACAATGTGGCACTTTTTTGTAAGCAAAAATAGCGAGTTAAAAAATGTTCGTTTTATATTTGTGTTCAAATATTTCTAATTCAATTATTCTTTAGACATTATAAAGACATTTAATAAAATAAGTAAACATAATGTAATTCATACCTGTTGCATATTTAGTTTTTGTTTTATTTTTTGTCAATGTATATGATAAATCCAAAATTCACTGATAACTGCTTGTCTTTTTTTCTATGTTTTCTTTTTAAATCAAATCAAAATATTTTCAATTTTCAACTTTGTTGTTTTCTTTAGAGTTAGCACGTTGCAAATGTGAGCAAAAACGCCGTTGTTTACTCTTACGACCCTTTTGCGATATTGTTATTTGTATAAACCGACGCCTCACTGAGTTAACGATTTCGTGTCGTGTAAACAAATATTCACCAAAAAATCGAAAAAACAAAAAATACAATTTGAAATGTTTTTTCTTATTTTGTTTTGTTTTTTTTTTTTACTGCAGGAGAGAGATAAACTTCTTCAGATGTATTGCAAACAAGGAATGTGACAATCAACAGTTGGAACTGCCATTTATATATCCAGAGTCCACTCGCACAATTGCTGGCAGAGCTAGTAGCAGTAACGATGACGGCGCGGCGGTGGCAGCAGCAGCAGTAGAAGTGCGTGAAATTAATGAATGACTGATAAAAAAGATACAACATCCACATAGATACAGCCCAAAAGATACGTCACACAGAGATTGAACGCAGGGAGAGCAAGACGGTCCAATATTAATGATTGACATCAAAAGAGGACAAATCGCAATATTACTACTTACACATACACAAACTCACGCTTAAATAGTATTAGGCTTTAAAACATGCGCAATTGGGAAAATCAACAAGAAGGCGTTGGAATTATAATCGAGTTAAGCTAAGCAAATCGGTAGGCTGGAATACTTGCAAATCATTTATGTAATCTGTTATCCTTTGAATACTTTATCAGAATGTGAGCGTATATTTAAGCCGAAAATATTATTATATCGGTGGTGTTGCGTAAAACACGAATATCAATTGTTTCCAATCGTGTTTCTACGATTTACATAAACGGTGAAAAAAAGAAAAGTGTAGCTATACAATGGGTTGGAATATTCGAGTTATATAACTTTCTAACTATTTCAGAAACTCCATTAACCTTTAAACTTTGCTATGAATAAGACATAGCATATAATTGACGCCCTATGCTTCAATGGGAGTTAGAGGAACACATATATATATATGAATAAGACAAGTACGAGTAATAACCAGTATAGGAATGTCAGTGTTGTGAACTACCTGATAAATACCCTTACCCTATGTCACTTATCCCAAAATTCTCGTGGATATTGTTTTATTCTTAGTTAATAAAGTTAACTGATTTTTAAGTGAAATTTCTTATGTGTTCTTGTGTAGCGTAAACCGTTAAAGATAGGACTTTCTGTCGTATTGCCAAACATTTGTACTGCAGGTACCAGTTAGAGCAGCACAATAATGAGGCTCCTTTTATACCCCCACCCTACGGGTAGGAAGATATCAATCAATACATCCAACGCGTTTGTGTCCAAATTCTATATTTAGTAAAGCTGTAACTGGATAAAATTTTGGAGAAAAAAACTAGAAGTCTAGCCACGCCCCTTTTGGTACCTCTTATACAAATGTACTATTCCGTCCACTTTAGAAATCGAGTAATAATATCAATATACTAGAAAATTTTATGTTTTACTGAGGGTGAGGTTATATGTAAGTCGGTTTTACCGACTGAAACTTTCTTACTGGCTTTGTTAAGTCAACGTTTGAAAAATGATTAGATTGTGCAAAATTTGACTCATCCAGCGCACTTGCAACAAAGATATGTATATAAACTGCCCTGGCAGCAAAATGTTGGGACAATTTTTTTCCGAAATTTAAAAATTCCCTAGCGGAATATTGTGCCACTTGATGTCAAAAAAAAAATTATGGAAATTTGAGTAAGATCGAACAACTATTTCCAGTGCTCCAAAGAGGTCAAAGGTCAAATTGTTAGTAAATCCTGAATAAGTAAATCGTATGTTTTTTTTACCAATGTTCCATTAAGGATTTGAATTTTTTTCTCGCCAAATATTGACATGTGTGGGAGGCGCTATTGGTGCTTTATGCCAACTTGAATCCAAATAACCTGATTATATCTCTACTATACTGTGAAATTTTGTATGGCTGTTATAACGGTTTCTTTTAAATGGGGCGTGGCACAGCCTATTCCCACCCTAGCTGTAATTTATACTGTTTTTTGTTGAATCGCGAACTTTGCTGCCAAGTGCATCCACACAAATTTTGGAGAAACAGTCCTCCAGATATTGCGGTTTTAAAAATAGGGTTCAATGGGCGGGGCCACGCCCACATGATGTATAAAAAATGAAAGTAGCCTATTTTCACACACCGACCGTTTGGTCTATACGGAACTAACCCAATAAACATTGATGTAAACCGGCTTATTAATAAATGTTTTCCAAAGATTTAAATTAATTTCTCCAAATTAGTTTGCGAAAATTACTTTTTCCAAACCTTCAGTAAATTATTTACAAACACTTTGTAAAAATTTGTAAAAAAAGAAAAATACAATTGCCCAATAAACATTGATGTAAGCTGCCTAATGGATATATGTTTTCCAAAAATTTTAGTTAAGTTTTTCAAAAGGAGTTTGTAACACATTTGTAAAAAAATAAAAATACAATGCTTTTGTAAGCTCTCCTAAGCAGGCGACCCAGGCAAGTCAGAAAACATAAAAAATACATTTTTTATTTACAATTTTATTTTCGTCTCTGCATTTAATATCGTTTGTTGCTGTCGAAATATTGACGTGTTTCGTGTAAAAAAGAACTGCTGGCGCAAAATATTAACGGAAAATTTCGCTGAACAATATTCATTGATGGGAACAGCAGAAAAAACAGTATCCAAATCTCAATATTACAGCGGCCATAAAAAGTGAGTAATTACAACTCATATAAAAGTGTATGGTTTATGATATCAAAATAATTTTTTTTAACTTTTGAATAGGTGCTGTTATAAAGCGTGGCTTGGATAAAGGTCATTTCGCTCAGGAATCCAAATCATTTTTCCAGTTTGCCAAAAATAGGCAAAAACAACGCGCTGAATATAAACAAAAGACCATGATTTCTGATACGGAATAATAAATACGATTCAATTGATTAATAAATTTTAATATATGTACATATGTTTATAATATAAACTTTTAATTTTAATAATAATGTAAAGATGAATAAAATATTAAAATAATAACTTAATTTAAATTGTTATTTAATTTTAATTTTTAATTAATGAATGTATAACATTATTGTATAATTGTATTCATGTTTGGAAAATAATATTTGGAAATAAACTTTATAATCAATAAGTTGAAAAGCTTGTGCAAAATTTATGTTTTCATTTATTTCCAAATTAGATATTAATTAATACATAAACTTACCACAAGCTTTCCAACATCTTTATTATGTATTGCATTATAAATTTTATTTCCAAATATTTTCCAAACATGAACACAATTGTACAATAAGGGATCCCTTTCGCTTATCCAACAATTAGAACTTAACAAGTTACAATGTTTCCGATAAAGATTTTCCAAACATCATGTTTACTAATGTAAGCTTATAGTAAATTTGTAGTAAGTTTATAATGTTTATTGGGAAAAAATACAAATAAACAAACACAAACTTGTTTTTATATACATAACCAGTGGGCCCGGCAATGCTTCGCTATTGCATATTAACTTGTAATATATTTCACTTTTAGGTCTACAAAGTACTTTAAAACGGTACTTAAGCTCGACAATAATATGTTGAGTTTATTAATTTATGTAACTAATGTCAAGTAACTCCTTAACATAGAAGTTAACTAATTAAGTTTTATTGTTTTAAAATAGCCATAAAAACCTCCTTTGCCATGTCTTCTTCTCATATGGACCAAGAATATACCCGAATACTCTCTATATATTGAACTCGTATTACCATTTTTTGAGATAATTCGGTCACCAACGTTTGGCTTAACAAAGTGATGATCTCTCGCCACGCTCCTTTATCCAATCACAACTAAGTACAGCCAACAGGTCATCAGTACCACTTTCTAAAATTATCTTATAAATCAGTCTATTAGAAAAGTCGTCAGAGCGATTTTTGAAAAAGGGGCGAGGCACCGCCTTCTTCCTACCTGGCAGTAATTAATACTGCTCCAACAACATATATACCAAATCTCATCTTCATACCTTTGATAGTTCATGAGATATAGCCCTTTTGATTTTCAAGTTGTATGGGCGGTGCCACGACCCTTTATCCAATCACAACCAAATGTAGCCAGGAACTATCTACAGGTCAACAGTACCACTTGTTAAAGTTTTCGTATCAATCGGTCTATTAGAAATGCCGTCAGAGCGATTTTTGAAAAATAGGCGTGGCAACGCCTACTTCCACCCTGCCTGTAATTACTACTGCTCCAACAACGTGTATACCAAATCTCATCTTCATACCTATGATAGTTCATGAGATATAGCTTTTCGATTTTCAAGTTGTATGGGCGGTGCCACGCCCCTTTATCCAATCACAACCAAATATAGCCAGGAACTATCAACAGGTCAACAGTACCACTTGGTAAAATTTTCGTATGAATCGATCTATTAAAAAAGCCTTTAGAGCGATTTTAGAAAAGAGGGCGTGGCACCGCTCGCTTCCACCCTGGCTGTAATTAATACTGCTCCAACAACATATAATATATGTATATCAAATCTCATCTTCATACCTCTGATAGTTCATGAGATATAGCCCTTTTGATTTTCAAGTTGTATGGGCGGTGCCACGCCCCTTTATCCAATCACAACCAAATATAGCCAGGAACTATCAACAGGTCAACAGTACCACTTGGTAAAATTTTCGTATAAATCGGTCTATTAAAAAAGCCGTTAGAGCGATTTTAGAAAAGAGGGCGTGGCACCGCTCACTTCCACCCTGGCTGTAATTATTACTGCTTCAACAACATATAATATATGTAATTTAAATCTCATCTTCATACCTCTGATAGTTCATGAGATATAGCCCTTTTGATTTTCAAGTTGTATGGGCGGTGCCAATTGGACCGAATTGTAAATCTAAACCACCCGGGGCGCCACCCAAACGCATACAAACAAATTTATGCACACGTACAGTAGAATTTTATATACATAGATTAGATTTGACTTTTGACCTTTTTGGGGCACGGCTTAAAGTTTTCCAATTTTGCTCAAATTTTTATAACAACTGACACAATATTCCGCTCAGGCATTACCGAAAATCCAAAGTTGAATTTTTGCTGCTGTTGGGTAAATTTGGTCATGCAACATGTAACATGCGAGGGTGTGGCAAATTATTCGGGTTTTTGGAGGTTTTGCCTACTATTACAAGACAATTAAATTGACTAAATTCAAATACCCTGCAGTTTAGGTAATTTTGTACGGGAGGTATAAGAGCGGGATGACCTACATATATAGAACAAATTCATTTCCGAGTCAGTTTTTCAGAAATGTTTATCGCGACTACCATGCAAGAGATCACAGGTTCAACTGCTGGCTCCAAAAAAAAACAAATTCTTTCAATGTCTGCTCCCCTCGAATGTTGTCGACAGCAACTTCGCAGTATTAGTGTCGAGTCAATCGGCATGTCTAGTAAGAGCTTCTCAAACAGTGACGTTCGCATTTGTCGATAAACAAGTAGGTGCCGTTAGTTGTGAATCTAAAAATAGAAAGCGTGTTAATTCACAACAACGCGAGAAGCTATCCCATACCATGAGTTGCAAAGGGAAATTAAGTATGTTTTTCTTACCCGAAGGGCTGTGGCAAAGGTTTTGCTTCTTTGAGTGTTTGTCTACAATTACAAAATAGTTAAACTGACCATAGTTATTATTACAAGATAATTAAACTGACCAAATTCAAATACAAAGTACAACATAATAATTTTCCCTATACGATACTTTCCCTATACGATAGTTACTAACTTCAAATCGATATTAATAAAGTATGGCATGTAACTTGACAAAACGCATGATGCAGAACTTCTTCTTATTGGGGCTACTTTCACGTGTAGTTTTCAGAATTGAGTCCCAAATCAATGATCTGAAAAATTTTGTACTGTGATATCCGCTAGTTGTGCGTTTGGAAGTTATAGAAGAAATATTAATTATACAAAAATAGCTAATTCGTATGGGATGTACCAGTGGGGGTGGGGCTATTGTGCTCATTTACAATCCCATTATTTTATTTTGGAAAATATTAATTCTGGTAAATTTTCATAAGGATCAGTTTAGGCTTACTCCAGCCAGCCAGACAGACGGACATGACTCAATCGTCTTAAGAATTCCTGAAATGAATTTGGTCTAAAGATACTTAAAGTCTAATACTTCTCCTTTTATGTGTTACACTTTTTTACGTATCAAACGATATTGTTGGTATACAGCGGGTAAACTGAGTACCTGCACTTTCGATTATTTAGAGACAAATTTAGTTAAAAATTCAATTGATCTAATAAGGTTCTAAGGTCTTTTTCTGAAATTTTAATTTAAACAATGATATTGTGTTTATATACTTTTAATAATTAGTTTTATTTAAAGAAAAAAAAAAAGAATATTCAAAAAGTGAAATCTCCAATTAAGTCTGGAGTTGGTCAGTTTACGCAGTATACTAACGATATTTACCCTCATCTCTAAGGGTGATGGTATAAAAATATTCATTCACATCCCATTGTCATATTCTATTGCATCATCGACCTTATTGAAACATCAAATAATAGAATTGTGAGTAGTATCTCAGTATGTTGACAATTATGTTTTTTTCCTTTGAATTTCTTCCAATAGCATATGAGCAACGGTTAGCAACCAACTTCACCTAGTGCAGCAACTGTCTGCAATACATTGTATCTGTTAGCTATGTAGCAGTATTCTGAAATCTTCAATTGGAAATGTCAAATTGCTTAAAATTAAAAGGCTTGAATGAATAAACTTAATGCAAGCAACAGTAAAGAATACCATTTGAATAATATCTACCGAGCGCCTCTCGTTTTTGTATGTTCTGTGTTATATGATTGCTGTGAGTGAACTTAAAGATGTTAACTTAAATTTAGAGAATTTTTTTTCGGAAGTCATCAATCGGTCATCAAGTGTTGGTGATGAACGTACCTTTCAAAATGTTCATTGTCCAATCAACTGAAATTTGTCTAACAGTTTAGTTTGCCACATTTGGAATTCTTTTTTTTACGCAGCCCCAATGCATTTCAAATAATTTCCAATAAGATTATTTTTTTGCATTTCATTTAGGATCATTGACGTAGATAGCAGCATTGCACAGTTTACATTTACTGTAATGAGTATGAACATGACTATTACACAGTAGGGTGAAACAATGTTGCTGGCAATTCCAGATTGATTTACTTGTGACAAGATACGATTGTTTTATACTTTAAAATTTTAATTGAATTTCAAATAAAGTTCTACCACACCGGTGTTTTTTACTGCAATTTGATTACATCTAATAGTTATTATTTGCATTAGATATAAACATCAGTGTAATGCACTATTTAGGTTCATATTGGGCTACAGGTTACATAAAAAATATTAAAAATAAAGTCCACATTTTAAATCGCATAGTAACCCAAAAGTTTTATGTTCCCTGGTCAATTTATCGTTTCAGAGGCCAAACTCTTTTCCCTTAGTTACATTTTATGAATAATACCGACACATCAAATCACCCACATATTATTTACAAATGCCAACAAAGTGCAATCAAGAATTTTAAAGAAAAAAAGTGCTATGACGCACAATCCCCCTATTAAATATTCTAACCCATTGAATTATTCTAATTGTTTATTCGTTGAATAGAAGAATACGACATGTGAGATCGAACCAACGACCAAGGCTTTAAAGTGAATGCACCGATATTTTAACATTGGCTAACTGAACGCGTAAATGAAAGATTACTGGGTGACGGAGTGAGATAGAAGTCAGTATGTTTGTATGTTTATCAATATCTTTGAGAGAACGGGAATTTTTAAATTTAACATAAGATAGGAATTAGGTGAAACGGAATTAAGCTAGTGGCAAACTTACATTCAGTAGTCAACTGACCATAGTTATCATTACAAGATAATTAAACTGACCAAATTCAAATACAAAGTACAACACATGATTTTGGAACTCAATTCTGAGAACTGGCTCTTTTGTTTGACATAATATAAATACTATGTGGCGTATGATTATCATAAGTAATATTTCATGTAAATCATACGCCACGGAGTACAACAGTTTTATTGTAACTGCTACAAAATAAATCCAGTTCAAAATCATTTGATGAATGGAAAAGTTAAACTGTTGCTTATGTAGGGAAACGTTATATGAACAGATTATAGGAATTGTAATTCTTAATTGTTTTAAATTCGTTTTAGCTAAATCGGTCTAGTGGTTCTCGAGTTATGTCAAGCAAAAGAGCCTAAAACGTGATAATTTTCCCTATACGATACTTACTAACTTCAACTCGATATTAAATTAGTATGGCATGTAACTTGACAAAACGCATGATGCAGAACTTCTTCTTATTGGGGCTACTTTCACGTGCAGTTTTCAGAATGGAGTCCCAAATCAATGATCTGAAAAATGTTGTACTGTGATATTATATATTATATATTATATATTATATATTATATATTATATATTATATATTATATATTATATATTATATATTATATATTATATATTATATATTATATATTATATATTATATATTATATATTATATATTATATATTATATATTATATATTATATATTATATATTATATATTATATATTATATATTATATATTATATATTATATATTATATATTATATATTATATATTATATATTATATATTATATATTATATATTATATATTATATATTATATATTATATATTATATATTATATATTATATATTATATATTATATATTATATATTATATATTATATATTATATATTATATATTATATATTATATATTATATATTATATATTATATATTATATATTATATATTATATATTATATATTATATATTATATATTATATATTATATATTATATATTATATATTATATATTATATATTATATATTATATATTATATATTATATATTATATATTATATATTATATATTATATATTATATATTATATATTATATATTATATATTATATATTATATATTATATATTATATATTATATATTATATATTATATATTATATATTATATATTATATATTATATATTATATATTATATATTATATATTATATATTATATATTATATATTATATATTATATATTATATATTATATATTATATATTATATATTATATATTATATATTATATATTATATATTATATATTATATATTATATATTATATATTATATATTATATATTATATATTATATATTATATATTATATATTATATATTATATATTATATATTATATATTATATATTATATATTATATATTATATATTATATATTATATATTATATATTATATATTATATATTATATATTATATATTATATATTATATATTATATATTATATATTATATATTATATATTATATATTATATATTATATATTATACTAGTGGACCCGGCAATGCTTCGCTATTGCTTAATTGTCGAATACCTATAATATGTTAGGCATGCCTACTTAAAGGGCTAAGCTTAAGAATCGTTCCTGTACGTTCTGTAAACTATTCGTTATCCCAAGTTACTCTTAACCTGATCAAACTAACAACGTCTCACTAACCGATATTAAAACATGCGTCAGCAAAGTCATATATATAGCACCAAGTACTATCTGTATTCAAATATTACCTTATATAGACCTAAAAACATGTATATATTCATGGCTCATTTATAGCACTGACAAAATTCTCAGTATTTCGCTTTAATTTTTTTCGACAAACTTTTTCTGACGACTTATTGCCAAAATTGTTGACAAAATAAATTGACGCAGTGTAAATAGTCCATAAAATTTACTGGCACAATTCTGAAAAATAAATAAATTTTAATTTAAGAAAAATCAAACTCTTTTCGCTAAAACAGTTTTGTCACGCTTCCTCCCACTGGTCCAAAATGCCATCTAAATATTCATATTCGTGTTTTCGTGTACTATCTGGGTGTCTTTAGGGATAAAATACAGTTTTCCACGCACACTGATCCAAAATATAAATTTAGTTTGCATATTTATATTCGTGTTGTCAAATACTACCTGTGTATTTAATTTTATGTCTCTAGGACTAAAATACAGTTTTTCCACGACCCCTTCCCCCAATCATGTAAAATTAAAATGTCGTCTACATATCTGTGTTGCAGGGTACTATCTGGTGCTAAATTTTGCTCTCTCTAGGGCTTAAATACAGTTTTATCACGCCCACTCCTCCCACTGACCCAAAATTCAAATTTTGTTTGCATATTTATATTCGTGTTGTCGAATACTATCTGTGTATTAAATTTTATCTCTCAAGGACTAAAATACAGTTTTGCCACTCCCCCTTCGCCCACTCGCTCACTGATCGAATATATAAATTCCGTCTGCATATTCATATTCGTATTGTCGAGTACTATTTGTATACCGAATTTTATTTCTCTGGAGCTAAAATACCGTTTGGTCACGCCCTCTCCGCCCACTGATACAAAATTTAAATTTCGTCAGCATATTCATATTCGTGTAGCCGAGTACTATCTATGTACCAAATTTGATTTCTCTAGGGCTAACATACTCGTGTTGTCGAGCACTATCAGGATATCTGATTGTATGTTTTTAGCTCTAAAAAAAAGCTTTGCCACGCCCACTCCGCCAACTGGTCGAAAATTAAAATTTCGTCAGCATATTCATATTCGTGTTGTCGAGTACTATCTGGATATAAAATTTTATCTCTCAAAAAGTTTTGCCAAGCCCACTCCACCCATTGGGTCCAAAATAAAAATATCATCTGCATATTCATATTAGTGTTGTCGAGTTCTTTCTGTGTATCAAATGTTATCTCTCTAGCTCTAAAAAAAGTTTTGCCACGCCCATTCCGCCAACTGGTCCAAAATTAAAATTCCGTCATCATATTCATATTCGTATTGTCGAGTATTATCTGGGTATCAAATTTTATATCTCTAGCTCTAAAAAAAAATTTTGCCACGCCCACTCCGTCCATGGGGTCCAAAATTTAAATTTCGTCTGCATATTTATATTCGTGTCGTCGAGTACTATCTGGGTATCAAATTTTATTTCTCTAGCTCTAAAAAAAAGTTTTGCCACGCCCACACCGCCCATAGGGTCCAAAATTAAAATTTCGTCTGCATATTCATATTCGTGTTGTCGAGTACTATCTGGGTATCAAATTTTATCTCTCTAGCTCTAAAAAAAAGTTTTGTCACGCCCACTCCGCCCATAGGGTAAAAAATTACAAAATATATAGCCTATAGTAATTTCCATATAGTACACTAACTGTCTTCCAAATTTCATTGAAATCGGTTCAGCCGTTTAGGCGTGATTGAGCAACAAACATACAAACAAACAAACAAACAAACAAACAGACAGACATTCACATTTATAATATTAATAGGATATTATATATTATATATTATATATTATATATTATATATTATATATTATATATTATATATTATATATTATATATTATATATTATATATTATATATTATATATTATATATTATATATTATATATTATATATTATATATTATATATTATATATTATATATTATATATTATATATTATATATTATATATTATATATTATATATTATATATTATATATTATATATTATATATTATATATTATATATTATATATTATATATTATATATTATATATTATATATTATATATTATATATTATATATTATATATTATATATTATATATTATATATTGGGGAATGGGACTTTGCCCAGAGGCTGAAAACTACTGATTGTCACTCACTTGGGAGTGACCAGAAGCGATTCCTTTGTGGCACTGTCCAAGCAGCTAACTACTTCCGGTCCTAGACCAAGTATTCCCTGGGCAATGACTTCAAAGCAACCGCTTAGAAGTTAGCTAGAGTTAGAAGGCGAAACGTTGAGTAACCTAATCGGCATGCTACCACCGATGCGTCTTAGGAAGTAGGTAACAAAAGTTACTGAAGCTCAACACAGGCTCTCCTAGTGGCCTTGGCAGCCCCAAGAAACTAGGATCGGGAGCGGTGGCCTAATAAGCCACTCTCCTTAAACAAAATTTATTATGAAAACACGAAGAAAAGAAAAAACAAGAACCCCCCCAAATGTTGACGACCCCCGCAAACGATATAAGGACCATGATTTAAGGATATGCACCTGGAATGTCCGAACTCTATACAGAGATGGTGCCTCTATCCAACTGGCGGATGTCCTCGACAGATACAAGGCTGACATCACCGCCATACAGGAAATGAGATGGACGGGACAGGGATGCACACGACGAAAGAACTGTGACATCTTCTACAGCTGCCATGCAGAAAGACACGAATTTGGATGTGGTTTCATAGTCGGCAAGAGACTTCGACACCTGGTCTCGCGGTTTAACCCTGTAAGTGACCGAATAGCCACCATTCGCATCCGGGCGAAATATTTTTACATCACGCTGATTTGTGTACACGCCCCGACGGAAGATAAAGACGATGAGATTAAAGATGCATTTTACGAGCGCCTAGAGGAAACATACGACCGCTGCCCTGGCCACGACATTAAAATTGTTCTAGGAGACTTTAATGCAAAAGTAGGAAGGGAAGATGTTCTTGGTCCATCGATCGGCAAATTCAGCCTGCATACCGACACGTCAGACAACGGGTTTAGGCTGGTTAGCTTCGCAGCGGGAAGGAACATGGTAGTGAGTGGAACCAGATTCCAGCACAAAGATATCCACAAGGCAACTTGGCTATCCCCCGATCAAAACACCAAAAATCAAATTGATCATGTAGTAATCGATGCAGACATGCATCTAGTGTCATGGACGTGCGTGTGATTCGTGGTGCTAATATTGGCTCGGATCATTACCTGGTTGCAGCCAAGGTGCGCACAAGATTGAGCAGAGCGAAAAACGCACGTAACCAAACACAAAGAAAGCTGGACATCGCGAAGCTGCAAACCCCAGAGATAGCTACTGCCTACTCCAACCAGCTCTCCCAACTTTTACGACACAACGCCTCTACTTCTGACGTTCCCGATACACAGTGGCAGCATATTGCGCATTCCATGGCAACCGCCGCAACAACCGTGCTAGGATATGAAAAGCGGAGCTCAGACGAATCCTGGTACGATGAAGAATGTCGCATAGCGTCTAAGGAACTGGATGCTGCTTATAGGGCAACGCTACAGCCAATTGCAACCCGTGCTGTTAGGGAACGGCATAAGGAGAAAGCAAAACGGGCGAGACAGCTATTTAGGCGAAAAAAACGTCAGATGAAGGAACGGGAGAACGAGGATATAGAGCGATACAGGGATAGAGGTGAGGCCCGAAAATTTTACCAGAAAATAAGAACAAATGGATACGGTAACGGCCTCCCCACCTGTAAGGACAGTGATGGAAATCTGGTCACGGATACGCAGAGTGTGCTGCACATATGGAGAGAACACTTCCAGCAACTGCTGGTTCCAGAAGGCAGCGCACGTGAAGTTATCACGCCAATTGTCGACGACGGCTTAGATTGCCCACCACCAAGTCAAGCCGAGGTAAGAAGAGCAATATCGCGGCTGAAAAACAACAAAGCAGCCGGTGCCGACGGTCTGCCCGCAGAGCTCTTCAAGTCCGGTGGCGAGGAGCTGATAACGAGCATGCACCAGCTCCTGCGCACGGTTTGGCTTAAAGAGTGCATGCCCGACGATTGGAATGTAAGCGTATTATGTCCTGTGCTGAAAAAAGGTGATCCAAGTGTGTGCTCCAACTACCGCGGGATCAGCCTTCTACCCATCGCATATAAGGTCCTGTCGAGTGTGCTATGTGAAAGACTAAAGCCAGTGCTATCCAACCTGATCGGGCCTTATCAGTGTGGCTTTAGACCCGGAAAATCAACAACTGACCAGATTTTCACACTTCGGCAAATCCTGGAAAAGACCCAAGAGAAACAGATCGACACGTACCATCTTTTTGTCGACTATAAAGCTGCCTTCGACAGCCCGATACGGCAGAAATTACTCGATGCCATGGCTGAGTTTGGTATTCCAGCGAAGCTGATACGTCTTTGCGGAATGACGCTGACTGACACGAAGTCTTCAGTGAAGATTGGCAAGGACCTTACGGAGCCATTCTATACCAGACGAGGCCTAAAACAAGGCGACGGCCTATCGTGCGATCTCTTCAACATTGTGATGGAGATGATAATGAGAAAAGCTGCAGTAAACACGAGTGGCACTATATTCAACAAAAGCCACATGCTACTCGCGTACGCTGATGACGTAGACATCATCGGTCGAAAACTGCGGGATGTGACTGCAGCCTTCTCAGGTATACAGAAGGAATCAGCGAAAATGGGCCTAACGGTGAACGAGGACAAAACGAAGTTATTAGTTTCAACGAACAAAGAATCTACTCGTTTGGGAAACTGCGTGAACGTTGACAACTATAATTTCGAGGTGGTAGATAACTTTGTCTACCTAGGATCCGCCATCAATAAAACAAATAATGTCAGCCTAGAAATCCGGAGAAGAATCCTGCTTGCAAATAAATGCTACTACGGACTAAGCAAGCGATTCAATGACAGAGCCCTCTCTCGACGAACAAAACTCCAGCTATACCAGATACTGGTTCTACCTGTCT
The DNA here is from genome assembly GCA_964034835.1 of Muscina levida. Lineage (NCBI taxonomy): Eukaryota > Metazoa > Arthropoda > Insecta > Diptera > Muscidae > Muscina > Muscina levida. Next base: position 31,383,826 of record OZ035883.1, on the reverse strand, counting down.
TAATGTATGGCTCAGAATCCTGGGTTATGACACAAGCGGATGAATCGGTTCTGGCGGTATTCGAGAGAAAAATACTCCGTAAAATATATGGGCCCATCATCGTTAACTGAGAGTATCGGCGTCGTATGAATCATGAGCTGTACGAGCTGTACACTGACATTGACGTGGTCAAACGCATTAAGGTGCAACGGCTGCGCTGGCTAGGTCATGTTGTACGCATGGATGAAAATGCTCCAGCTCGAAAAGTCTTCGACAATGAACTCGATGGACGGCGCAGAAGAGGGCGACCAAAACTCCGTTGGAAAGACCAGGTTACTGAGAACCTTACAGAACTCGGTGTGACTAACTGGAGAAGAAGCGCAGAAGATCGAGGCGCTTATAATATTTTTCTACGTGCGGTATATAATCCACTGGGATTGCATAGAAGTATCAGCTAAGTAAGTAAGTATATTATATATTATATATTATATATATATAATATTATATATTATATATTGTATATTATATATATATAATATTATATATTGTATATTATATATTTTACATTATACTTGTATTATATAACATATAATAAATATTACATAATATCTTTATAGTTATTTAACTCATCCTCCCATCAAAAAGACACCTGATTAGCTCCTTAATCATTTTACGATGTGTGCCTCTCATAACATTACATGAATTTCCTATTACACCATAGTCTTTAGGATTAACCACATTAACCACCCACCAAAAACAGAGCCTCTTGCCACATAAGCACACATACATCCGTTGTCGGATTTATTAACACCCCACCAAGATGATTAGCAAGGGGGGGGCGATTAATTCCACGAATTAACCCTCAGTGTCATACTAATATGAAACATTAGTTCCCATTAATTTGACAATTAGTTTTGATGTCGTAGTTTTCATTTAATTCGATTCTTTGATAATAATTATTACATAAAAACGCAATTGAGTAAGAAATGGGGGCGGTGGGCTTGACGCCTTTCGTAACCATATATGTGGTCAAATTTCGTTGATTGCTCGTCACAGATAAGGATAACAACGATGATGCCTACGCATACAAAACAGGGAAAGGGGTCATTTAACTTTTAGTCTAGATGAATTCTTTCGAAAACAAATTGGTAATACTTGTAGAATATTCTGAGGCATATCGTCCGTCGACACTTCGTCATAGTAATGATGACTTGGGTATTATTATAACAGCATGTTAGCGCTATTGATACCTACTGCGTTGAATTGAATTGGATGTAATATATGTGGTATAATGGGTTAATATGATATGTTTACAGAGGTGGGCAATGAAATAGCATCGGGTAATGGAATTTATTCATTTCTATTACTTGAAGATATAAAGTACAAAAATTGGAATAATATTGTAGATTTTACATAGAAGTAAGTTTAAGATAACAGGATTATTGTGGCATGAAAACTTTACAGGATGTTTGGTGTCGAAAACAGTAGAATTCTTGCAAAAAAAAACATTATGCTCACGTAGGATCTGCACAAAAAAACTATTTAGTACCTGCCATGACAAACTGAAATTGTAGAAACAGTTTCAATGATTTTGAAGGTGTTCAAGGTCTTGATATAGCAATAAAAAAATTTAAATTCTTTGAAAAAATATATATTTTTATTATGTAAGTTTTTGTTTAAAATTAGCATTTTTGTATTAATTTATAATATTATATTATAATTATGTGATGATATGTATAATATAGTTATATAGTGGCGTTAGGTTCATATTTTGACTGTAAACTATTGTTAATGATGTGCTATACGATTAGAAAATTTATTTACCGGCACTCGATTGTAGTCTTTTGAAATAAACACTATTCTTTCCAGGAAGACATCAAGTATTGTGACAAAATGTCGTTAACAATATAATTTTCTATTAAATTTTTTACGTTAATATCCATTTGTAACTTTCCTTAGTCCTTTCATATACAGTGCTTTTGTGTTAATTTAGTGCTATTTAATTAAACACACCTGTGTACGATCATTGAACACAATAGTGTGGGTGCAAAACTAACAAAACGCTATAACAAATACAATTATATCTAATTTTGTTAAATCACCAACTGACTTTTGGTCCTCGACAAGTTCCAAGTACATCAAGTATATGTTGATGTCTATTTACACCTACTTACGTATGTACATACACACAGTCACGTATTTTCCCCCAATGATGACAGCCAGTTAAGATAGCGAATAACAATTGACTCAATTAATGTCAAGCTGTCAAACATATGTATGGAAAGAATCCTTATTAGCGACGCTATCACTGGTGCGTATTGGCTGTGGTCGGTCTCTCTCTCTCTCTCAATACTGTTGATTTTGTATTTATTTTTGTTTTATTTCATATTATTACTCAGACAGTTGGCAACAGAAGAAGTTGTCTTTTGCATATGCATGTGGCTGTTTGAGTCATAAGCGGACAAGTGTAAAAATTGCGTACAAGAATTTCTCAGTTATAAATATTAAATTAACTATTGTTGTGGCTTTTTGGTAAATAAAATGAATACAATCAACTTTCCTCGAAACTGTGAATTGTCTATTGATGTCAGGATAATAATATGAAAATATCATCCGATTATGTCGAAGATATAACTTTCACATGTGACTTTTCTTTAGATCCTGTTTATATTTGATTGTAATTGATTTACATTACATTTGTAAAGCTTAACTTTGTGAAAAATCATAACTTGAATATGGACGACCTTGGTATTGTACTTCCATGATTTGTTTTCTCACATAATACTCTTCTCTTAATATCCTTTGTGAAGCGTAATGGCTTTGCAATCCATCATAATGACCGATGTATATTTATTAAAAGAGCAGATGTTCAAATGATATGAGACAATTCTTAGTTCTGGTTCAGTGCCAACAAATTTGTTAGTTTATTATTTGTAATTGTCACGCCTGGCGGATTCTCACAAAACAACACAATTAACTGCAGTAAATAAAAAAAATATAAAAATATAAAAATATAAAAAATTACACTCAAATTTCATCTTTCTAAGGTTTCAATAAATATATAAAAATATAAAAATATAAAAATATAAAAATATAAAAATATAAAAATATATAAAAATATAAAAATATAAAAATATAAAAATATAAAAATATAAAAATATAAAAATATAAAAATATAAAAATATAAAAATATAAAAATATAAAAATATAAAAATATAAAAATATAAAAATATAAAAATATAAAAATATAAAAATATAAAAATATAAAAATATAAAAATATAAAAATATAAAAATATAAAAATATAAAAATATAAAAATATAAAAATATAAAAATATAAAAATATAAAAATATAAAAATATAAAAATATAAAAATATAAAAATATAAAAATATAAAAATATAAAAATATAAAAATATAAAAATATAAAATATAAAAATAATGAATATAAAGTGACTTGTGGCCGAGACCACCGTCATGTTCAGCTTAAATGGACCCCAGCTCGCGCGGTATCTGGGGGGAAAGAGGCGTGGGTAAAAATATAAAAATATAAAAATATAAAAATATAAAAATATAAAAATATAAAAATATAAAAATATAAAAATATAAAAATATAAAAATATAAAAATATAAAAATATAAAAATATAAAAATATAAAAATATAAAAATATAAAAATATAAAAATATAAAAATATAAAAATATAAAAATATAAAAATATAAAAATATAAAAATATAAAAATATAAAAATATAAAAATATAAAAATATAAAAATATAAAAATATAAAAATATAAAAATATAAAAATATAAAAATATAAAAATATAAAAATATAAAAATATAAAAATATAAAAATATAAAAATATAAAAATATAAAAATATAAAAATATAAAAATATAAAAATATAAAAATATAAAAATATAAAAATATAAAAATATAAAAATATAAAAATATAAAAATATAAAAATATAAAAATATAAAAATATAAAAATATAAAAATATAAAAATATAAAAATATAAAAATATAAAAATATAAAAATATAAAAATATAAAAATATAAAAATATAAAAATATAAAAATATAAAAATATAAAAATATAAAAATATAAAAATATAAAAATATAAAAATATAAAAATATAAAAATATAAAAATATAAAAATATAAAAATATAAAAATATAAAAATATAAAAATATAAAAATATAAAAATATAAAAATATAAAAATATAAAATATAAAAATAATGAATATAAAGTGACTTGTGGCCGAGACCACCGTCATGTTCAGCTTAAATGGACCCCAGCTCGCGCGGTATCTGGGGGGAAAGAGGCGTGGGTAAAAATATAAAAATATAAAAATATAAAAATATAAAAATATAAAAATATAAAAATATAAAAATATAAAAATATAAAAATATAAAAATATAAAAATATAAAAATATAAAAATATAAAAATATAAAAATATAAAAATATAAAAATATAAAAATATAAAAATATAAAAATATAAAAATATAAAAATATAAAAATATAAAAATATAAAAATATAAAAATATAAAAATATAAAAATATAAAAATATAAAAATATAAAAATATAAAAATATAAAAATATAAAAATATAAAAATATAAAAATATAAAAATATAAAAATATAAAAATATAAAAATATAAAAATATAAAAATATAAAAATATAAAAATATAAAAATATAAAAATATAAAAATATAAAAATATAAAAATATAAAAATATAAAAATATAAAAATATAAAAATATAAAAATATAAAAATATAAAAATATAAAAATATAAAAATATAAAAATATAAAAATATAAAAATATAAAAATATAAAAATATAAAAATATAAAAATATAAAAATATAAAAATATAAAAATATAAAAATATAAAAATATAAAAATATAAAAATATAAAAATATAAAAATATAAAAATATAAAAGTATAAAAGTATAAAAATATATAAAAATATAAAAATATAAAAATATAAAAATATAAAAATATAAAAATATAAAAATATTAAAATATAAAAATATAAAAATATAAAAATATAAAAATATAAAAATATAAAAATATAAAAATATAAAAATATAAAAATATAAAAATATAAAAATATAAAAATATAAAAATATAAAAATATAAAAATATAAAAATATAAAAATATAAAAATATAAAAATATAAAAATATAAAAATATAAAAATATAAAAATATAAAAATTTAAAAATATAAAAATATAAAAATATAAAAATATAAAAATATAAAAATATAAAAATATAAAAATATAAAAATATAAAAATATAAAAATATAAAAATATAAAAATATAAAAATATAAAAATATAAAAATATAAAAATATAAAAATATAAAAATATAAAAATATAAAAATATAAAAATATAAAAATATAAAAATATAAAAATATAAAAATATAAAAATATAAAAATATAAAAATATAAAAATATAAAAATATAAAAATATAAAAATATAAAAATATAAAAATATAAAAATATAAAAATATAAAAATGTATAAATATAAAAATATAAAGCTGTGCTAGCGGCATTTAATAAATAACTCTAGTAAATGAAGAGATATTTTAATGAAAATTTAAACATAAGTTTTTTAACGCATATACCACTTATTACCTCAAATTCAACTATATCATAGCTCCCATACAACTGATGTTATAAGCGGATCTGATGACATCTTCCATTGTGTTACTTTTATTTTCTCTACGGGAATGGTTTTGAGGTAACTTCCGATATTTCTTATTCCTTCCAAGGCCTTTTTCAGACATCATGCCAATTGGTATGATAGTATATAGTATAGTATACACTCATACCTCTTTATACGGTCCCTCTTTATACATTACCTCGCTATACGGCTAAAAGCAAATAGGAGATTCACCGATTTTCTACGAAAAGTTAGAGACTAACAAAAGCATTCACTCACAAGCGCAGCGAGTGTTGATGCAGCAGTCTCTTGTTTGTGCTGATCGTGAGTAGACGTAGATTTTTTGCAAATTTTTCTGTTCTTGAGTCATAATAAGTGAAAAATAAGAATAAGAATTTATTACCTCGCTTTACGGCGTTTCGCTTTATCGAGGTATGGGTGTATTAGTGATTCGGAAACTCCTGTAATGGGGGCTACCAAATCTGGTTGGCTACAAAAGCGTCTGGTTATTTTGTATGAGAGGTACTAGAAGGGGTCGGCCGATATAATCCATATTCATTTCTAAGTCAAATTTCAATAAGCTTATATCTTGTACAAAATACAACCGAATTCAGTGTACCTACCAAAAAAAGGTATTTAAAACTATGAGGGTGAATTCGGCCATTTGTATGGGAGACAACAGAAGGGGTGTGGCAAATGTTTTGGTTTTCCCAGTATTTGTTTCCTATTGGTAGGTTATTAAACAGGCCTCCGTTTCAATATCCTCCGTTTGCCCGTTTGAAAATTATTAAACAGATGTAATTTTTCCAAAATTTATCATTTTGTATGGGAGGTACCAAAGGTGGTGGGGCTATTCTTCGTATATTTCCAACACTTGGTCGTAGTTGGTTATCTTTTTGAATAGTTTTACAACACAAGGACTCCCACTTTACATAAATGCTAAATTTAGCTTCAATACGATTGAATGACGTTAGTTACAGTCCAAAGATGTCAGTATACGCTCTAAAACCATATATGCTACAACAGCTTAATTCGACCCCTTTTTTTTCGTACACATAAGAAGACTTGTCACAAACATATAATTTTTATTAACTACATACCTTCTCTGAATGAGAAAAAAATATATTGACTCAATAAAGTAAAATTTGTTTGTTATTTGGATCAGCCAAGAGAAGTCCAAAAATGCAGCCAAATCTTTGCAGGCCACGTGTTAAAAACTTTTTCACTTTGAAGGCTCGCAGCAGATCAGAAATGCGCCTAAACGCTCTTGTAAAAGCTTTTATAAGCTGTTACAAGTGTTGTTAATTAAAAAAAAACAAAGAAAATCGGCATCTTCATAAATTGAAATTCGACTTAAATCCCGCTAGATTGTCTGTTTGGGCCACTGTGCTACGGCTTAAAATTAATTTGCCACTCCTACTCCGCCCACTGATAGAAAATAAAAATTTTGTGTGCAAAATTTATCCTGCAGTGCCGATTACCATATACATATCAAATTGTATCTTACTAGGCCTAAAATACAGTTTGGCAACGTCCCTTGCGCTCACTGATTGAAAAAAAATGTTCTTTGCATATTAATATTGGTGTTCCCAACTACTTTCTGTGTACCAAATTTTACCTCTCTAACAGAGAACATCAAGGGTGTCACTTTTTGGCACCCGAATCACACTTATAAATTTGGAGTGCTTGTCGCACTCACAAACAGCAAGAAAAGAATAACACACCCAAATGCACAAATCGCTTTCCGTGTTTCGTGTTTTTGCATTTCGTCACTCATTCAAACAGTAAGCGTCGATTCTATTTCACCAGACACCCAAAAATTTTGCGTAGATAAGTGAACGGCTCAGTGCACTCAAAGCAAATGTACGAACAGCAACGATAGATCACAAAAAGCAATGCGCAATAATGCGCTGTGAGCGAAACGCTCATGTTTTGCAGTTATGATTTCGAGTGTCTTCAACTTTTATGCATGAGCAGGGCATTGAGCACTGATCACTACCCAGTGTGCCATGCGGATCAGTATCGGATCCGTTTGTCTCAAGTGTTGTGCTCTAAACTTCGCTCATTCCTTTTGCTTGAGCATTTTGATCGCCCTCAACTCATGTATACATGCAGAAAAAGAGCACGAAATCGGTTTGCGATTGTGCGTATGAGCATGTTCGAAATTATCAGTACAAGGCAACAACCCTTATTTTAGAGTGCCGATCACACTCTAAGTGTCGTAAACGCACAAATGATTCGGGTACACTTATTGTTGGGGTGTACCCTTGCCATTCTCTGCTCTCTAACACTGCAAAATGTCTTACCACGCCCCCTCCGCCCATAGGGTCAATATATGATAAAATATGAAGCCTACGGTAATTTCTAGACATTACACTAACTGTCCACCACCAAATGCTAATAGGGATTTTTGTGAACTTAAATTTACAAAATTGATAACTAATAGATATAGAAGTATATATAAAATTAATAAGGTCAAAGGTAGCGCTTATTATTATGAGTTAGTTAACTATAAAGAGCTACCCAATGACAGAAAACGATTGCAATTTTGTGGCATTTTAATCGAGTGCCTCTTTGTATTCCGTTCAATTGCCCCTAAAAGCATGCTGTAACTTATATACTTAAAGATATTTATACCAATATTAACAATAAACCAAAATGAAGCTAAATTGTAACAAATACTTAGAAATTGTTCCAATGATAGCGAAACAAATTTGTTTCTTAACAAATTAGAAAAATATTGCAAAATTTCATCAAAAACTAAGCACATGATAGCCAGCCAAAGAAATGCATTTGACATATAAAGACAATGTACGTGGACGTAGGCACGTACACCAACCACTACTTTATGAGTGGTTCCAATATCACTGCACTACCGACAACAACCACCAACACTTTCATACTTTATTGCTTAGAAACGCATAATATCGAAGAACAATTTATATAAAAAAAAACTAAAATAAATTTAAATTATCAACATACAAAGAACTTAGAAGAGCTCAAAACAAGACCAGAAGAGCGGCGCAAGTATATCAAAACGGCGGTCCTCATAGCGCTGCCGTAGAATTACATTAAGTTAAATAATTGTACGATTTTACATCATAAACTATAGCGGCTTCGTTTGTTTGTTCAATCGCAAATTGTTTGATTGCCATATCTGCTCTCAGACATTGTAAGGGTGCAAGTGTGAGATATCACACACAATCAACAGAGTGCGTGCGTGCGTGTGTGAGTATGGGCAAACATTCACCAATTTATTGCATTTCTGAAATCACTGCATTTCCATGTAAATGCATAAAATGTTCTACAAATCAAACAATATTGGATAGTAGCAAAAACAAAAAAAAATGACAACGAATCTTCAATGAAGACGCCGTTTGTCAGTCCAGTCCAGTATTGTCCAGTGGTATGTGCATGTGTCAAACCAGCCATGGTGTCAATTTTGTAGGCACGATATTCGTTCACGTTGCCTGAGTTAGCAACCAATCTGAGTGCCACACTGAATTCTGAATGTGTAAAGAAGGCACATTTGTATTTAACTGTATCCACAGTGAAACGCAGTGAGATGTTCTTAAGACACATATAATATTTCTTAAACTAATTTTTTAAATGAATTTTTAACTGTCAATAAAGAAAACAAAGTAAGGCATAACTTTACTCAATAAATGTTCTACAAATCAAATTAAACAAAACTGGACAGTAGAAAAAAAAATAACGCTTCAATGAAAGCGCTCTTAGTCAGTACAGTCCAGTATAGTCCAGTGGTATGTCGATTATACAGGCGTTATATTTGTTTACGGCGCTTCAAAGTGGTTAGCAACCACTCTGAATCCTGTATAGATTTTGTTCGCATATTTGTATTTAAATGCAGCTACAGTGGAACGCAGTGAGATACTTTTAAAGCAACATTATTTTGTTAAAGAAATTGTAAGTAATTTTTAACCTATCTAGAACGATTATAAATTAAATCCTAGATTAAAAGATAAACATATTTAAAAAATTTTCCATAAATCCCATGGGCGGTTTTGTAACTGTGATTCCTCTATGATTGAAGATTATCCACCGTTTTGCGATAAAACGCCATTAAACGAATATTTAATAAATTTTAAAGATTTTTTTAGTTTTTCCTTGTGTATCTTTGCCTGGCCTTAGTCACTGTGAACCAGTGTACACTTTAATTAAAATGACGGCACGAGGTCTGATGTTTAACAGTCAATAATATGAGAGTACGTATGTCTTTTAATTTTTTTATTCTTTGCCTCTCGACGCAAAAAAAAGAAGATGCCGTGCCTTCTTTTCTATATGAAATGAATTGAATGTGTGCATTTAAATTGGCATACGATATGAAGTTCTTTTATTCAAACAAAAAAAAATGCTCTACTAACTTACCTCCGTCCAAGATTAGTATGTTGTTGTCTGAAACGGTTGAGATTTCTTTTTGGGGACCGTTCATTTTATCTGTAAAAGATATTACGTAGAAAAGTTTAGCCGGTTTGATAAAATTCAAAGTAAACGAAATACTTTTCAATATAAATCAAGTTACATAAATTATGGTGATTACTAATTTGTATTATTAATACTAATTTGAATTAATTTCATTTATCCACTAATGTATTGGATACAGAATATGATTTATTCTAAATATAATATTATTATTATTATTAGCCTTTAAAACAACTAGACACATGTATATATTTATATTTTAGTGCCTAAGTCAGAGACCGAAATGATCAAGGATTTCCATTCGCTTCGATCTTGTGCGCACCGTCTCCAGTCAGTCCTACCAAGCAGAGTCAGTGATTCCTCCACCTGGTCCTTCCAACGTAGTCGCGGTAACCCTCTTTTGCGCCGTCTTTCGAGGTCTTGATAGAATACCTTTCGCGCTTGAGTTTCCTCATTCATTCTCACGACATGGCCTAGCCAGCGTAATCGTTGCACTTTGATTCGCTTGACGACATCAATGTCGTGGTATAACTCGTACAGCTCATGGTTCATCCGAATCCTAAACTCGCCGTTTACGCAAATGGGTCCATATATTTTGCGGAGTATTTTTCTCTCAAACACCGCCAGATGAGCTGCATCTGCCTGTGTAAGCACCCAAGATTCGGAGGCGTACAACAGGACCGGTAAAATTAGTACCTGGTACAGCTGGACTTTGATGGTTCGAGTAAGGGTGGTGTTTATGAAGTGCTCGCGTAGTCCAAAAAAACACCTTTTGGCGAGCACTATTCTCCGTATTATTTCGAGGCTGACACTGTTGTTTTTTTTCATGGCGGATCCAAGGTAGATAAATTCATCCACTACCTTAAAGCAATATTTTTCAACGTTTACGCTGCGTCTCCAACGGGTGGACACTTTGTTCGATGATACCATTAACTTCGTCTTGTCCTCATTCACTGCCAAGCCCATTTTCGCTGACTCCCTTTCAACTGATGAGAAAACAGCTGTTACCTCTCGCATCGTTCGACCGATAATGTCGATATCATCGGCATATGCGAGCAGCATGTGGCTCTTATTAAATATGGTGCCAGACATGTTAACCGCTGCTTTCCTTAACACCTTCTCCATCACTATGTTGAACAGCATACATGACAAACCGTCACCCTGTCTAAGACCTCTCGTCGTATCGAATGGTGCAGATAGATCCTTGCCAATCCGAACAGAGGATTTGGTACTCGTAAGGGTACACCAGCAGAGACGAATTATCTTCGCAGGAATACCGAACTCAGACATGGCTTCGTATAGTCGATGCCTGATGGGACTATCGAAGGCAGCTTTGTAATCGACATGGGTTTTCGATTTGCTTCTCGTGGGTTTTCTCAAGAATCTGCCGTAGTGTAAATATCTGATCCATCGTGGATTTGCCTGGTCTAAAGCCGCACTGATAAGGTCCAATCAGGTTTTCCACAATTGGCTTTAGACGTTCACACAGTATGCTAGACAGGACCTTATACGCAATCGGTAAGAGGCTAATTCCACGATAGTTTTTACACTCACTACGGTCACCTTTTTTGTAGATTGGACATAGCACACTTAGATTCCAATCCTCTGGCATGCTCTCCTGAAGCCAAATGTTCTCTATGAGCTGTTGCATGCTCAAAACAAGCTCATCTCCACCCGCCTTAAACAACTCAGATGGAAGTCAATCAGCCCCAGCGGCCTTGTTGTTCTTTAGGCGGGATATGACAGTTTGTATCTCAGCTTGGCTCGGAGGTGGACACTCGATGTTATCATCTCGGATTGGTGCACAGTCTTCATCCGCCAAGTTTCCACACATCAATAGGCTGCAGAAGTGATCTTTATATATTCTCAGTACGCTCTCGGAGTCAGTAACGAGATGACCATCCTTGTCTTTACAGGAGGGAAGACCTGTTCCATGTACCTTACATTTTATCTTCTGATAGAATTTTCGGGCTTCACCTCTGTTCCTGTAATCTTCAATACACACATTATTGTACGGACCGCGCAGACCTTTCTATCGAGTGGGCAATATATTGCCATTGCGCGCTATTATTTTCGGGAGTTGGAGCATCAAGAAGTAGTTGAGTGAGTTGGTCAGAATAGGCATTGGCTATCTCCGCGGTCTGCAGTTTAGCGATGTCCAGCTTTTTCTGTGCCTGGTGACGCAGGGTTTTCGCCCTGCTTAGCCTAGTACGCACCTTCACTACAGTGAGGTGGTGATCCGAGTTGATGTTCGCACCTCTGATCACTCGTACGTCTAAGACATTTGACGCGTGCCTTCCATCGATTACCACGTGATCAATTTGGTTTCTCGTTACTTGATCGGGAGATATCCACGTTGCTTTGTTAATGTTTTTGTGGTCAAATCGTGTGCTGCTAATTACCATATTCCTTGCTGCAGAGAAATCAATCAGTCTTATTTCGTTTGGCGATGTGTCAGTTTGCAGACTATATTTTACGACTGTTGGGCTAAAGACATTCTCCCGGCCTATTTTGGCATTAAAATCTCCCAGCACGATTTTAACATCATGGCCCGTGCTAAATATAATATAAAACAACAAAAAAACGTAAAATAAATAATATATTTTATATATATGTATAATATACTAATATACTATATAAGTATTGTACACATATATGTCACAATTAAACGCACTTTGAGAGAACTTTCTAAGCTCGAAAATGATATGTCAGGCTTTCTTTCTTTTTACATATGTGGCTAATTTTAAGCGTCAATCTTATTCGCTGTGTAAACAATTCATCACCCCAAGGAACTCTTCTTATCTTGGCCAATCCAACAAAGATTTATTGACTACTGACCCATAATAAAAAGCTCATCTGCACATTCATACCTAAAGTACAGAGTACTACCAATTCATCCACTGATCGAAAATAAATATTATGCAGACGTTAAATTTATTTTCATGTCTTTAGAGCCAAGTATTTTTACTTTGTATTAAACTATATCTCTATAGTGGTACAGTCCACTTTCCTCACGCCCTCTCCACTCAGTAACCAAATAAAAAAATCCTTCTGCATATTAATATCAATAGTTTTCAGAACACCCTATCCGTTGATTGGAATTAAAAATTTAATCTGCAGATTTGAACTTGTAGTGCCGAGGACAATATGTTATTTTTAGATATTTCTTCTCACTTCTATATTTATATTACTTACTTAAGTGGCCAGTTACAATTTACGAAACGTAGTTCATAAATTTGAGGCCTGAAGTAATAAAGAATTCCACACGCTTCGGTCTTCTGCGTGTGTTCTCCAGTTAGTCCTACCAGATGATGGCACATCGCCTACCACTTGGTCCTTCCAACGGAGTTTGGGTCTCCCTGCTCTGCGCCGTCCTTCAGGTTCGCCTTCAAACACCTTTCTCGCTGGAGCATTTACATCCATCCTGGCAACATGTCCCAGCCATCGAAGTCGTTGGATTCTGACTCTTTTAGCTACGTCGATGTCGTGGTAAAGCTCATACAGCTCATGGTTCATCCGATGGCGAAACTGGCCTTCGACACAGATAGGTCCATATATTTTTCGGAGTACTTTTCTCTCGAATACTCCCAGGTTTTGTATGTCCGTTGTAGTAAGCACCCATGATTCGGCACCATACAACAGAGCAGGTAAGATAAGCACCTGGTATAGCTGTTTCTTAGTATTCCGAGAGAAGGTGGTTTTACTAAAGTGCTGCCGAAGTCCGTAGAAACATCTATTGGCTAGCACTATTCTCCGTTTAATTTCTTGGCTGACATTATTCATCTTGTTGACGGAAGATCCGAGGTAGGTAAATTCGTCGACTACCTCAAAACAATAATTGTCAACGTTCACGGTGCGTCCCCATCGAGAGGAATCTTTGTTCGTCGAAATCATTATTTTTGTTTTGTCCTCGTATATTTATATTACACTTATTTTTTTCCAACGACAGTTAAGTTAACCTTGCTAGAGTTTGAACCCACTACCTCGTGATTGTTGGTCAGTCATGTCTACTGTCTAACCTATGAAGATGCATTCGAATTGTGTGGTTGAAACTAATAATACAATGTTTTAAGAAAAACTCATGAACACCTTCCATGGATATTAATAATTCTTTCTATTTAGAAGGCATGCAATACCTCTGTTATTCGGAAGCGAGAGGGGATGTGTATAAAATCCCTCTGCATTCTTTTTAAATGCCTTTGGCAGGTCTGTCCATATAATGCCTGAATCTGATGAAAAATCATAATTTTGAAAAATTATTCCCAAATAAGGACTACTACATGCATTATATTAGGAAGACCTCTCAAATTCCGCCGCTGGGAGGCGTTTGTTATTGTAGACAATAAAATTTTTTTGTGTATAACTAAAGGTTGGCGTGGCAAAACACCCGCTGACGCAAAATAAAAATTTCCTCAAATTTGTAACTGTATCGCTGAGTACTATCTATATATCAAATGATCTCTCTAAAGCTAAAATATTTGCAAATTTGAAACTGAAGTGCCTAAATCAATTTGTGTTTATATCTCTAAAATGCAGTTGTGCACGCCCCTCCGTCTACTGATCGAAAATTAAAATCTCGCCTGAATATTCATATCGCGACCTAAAGTCGTAAAGGTTGTAAGTCCAATTTTTGCCTAAATGTATTTTTTGATGTAGAAGGCAAGATAAATTGAAAACGCATCTTGAAAAAAAACACCAAAAATATATGCGTTGTCACCTTTCATTCACATAATTGCATTAAAAGTTTTAAAAAAGTAAGTCGGTAGAGGAAAAAGTAAAATTTGTTGTCCCTCCTGTAAAATTTTGAATTTTGGACTTACACCCTTTGCGACTTTAGGTCGCCGAGAATTATCTGGGTATCAACATTTATTTCTCTAGCTCAAAAAAATCTTTCCACGCCAAATCCGCCCATAGGTTCAAAAGTTAAAAAAGAATATATTAGGGCGTTGCTTATATAATATTTTTGGGAGTTTCGTTGAAAAATAGGTATTACTAGCAATGTCGGACATCTACCTCCACCTTAGGTTTGTTATTTACAAAATTACGAATAAATTGTGTGAAATTGTTCATCGATAGTTAGAAATTAGAGTGCGCCGCAGAGATGTCAATGCTTGATTTTGTGCTCAAATCAGTTTATCGCTGCTTAATATTTTCCAGTTGTAGACAGATGCAGTAGATGAACATCTCGACATCTATAAGAGATATGGTAAGTGCAAACATATACTTTTATAGTTTTTACTTAACCTCTTCAACGGCACATTACTAGTTCATCCGCTTACAAAGAAAAATCAGCGGCGATAAAGTGACTTGAACACAAAATCGAACTTTTATCTCTTTGTGACACACTAATGCCTTATTATCGATGCAAAATTTCGATCAATATATTCGTTTGTAAATAAAAAACGGAATTTGGAGCTCGATGGCCAGCATCGCTACTAATACCTTTTTTCAACGAAACTTCTAAAAATACCATATAAGAAACACCCTAATGTATGTATAGTCTATCGTTATTTTTATATAGTACACTAACAAACAGACAAATATTAACATTTATAATATAAATGCGGATGCTGTATATATAATATATAATATATATAAAATTTCCTTAATTTACACTCCATGAATGGTGTACGCTTTCTATTTTTAGACTCACGACAAACGGCACCTACTATTTATAGACGAATGCGAACTACGAACTACTACAAATGCCGATTGGCTTGATACTATACTGCGAAGTAGCTGTCGACAACATCGGGGGGCCAGCGATGAAAGAAAATATAGCTGACTGTGACAGGAAATAAACCATTGATCTCCAACATGACAGTAGCGCGTTCTACCCATCACCCATATAAATGCTGCTATATAAAAAACTGCTGTCAAATATGGATGCAAGTGATGTTTACTTTGAATTTATTTGTATACCATAAATAATATAATAAAAATAGATAAAAGGACAACCGACCATCGAACAGACGGGCAAAGCAGAGCCATCTCTTGACATTTATTAATACAAAAACTAAAGTTTAGCAGGGCCACCACAAGCCCAAGATAAGCATAAAGCTTTTTTCATTTGACAAAAGTTTTGTTTTCTCTTAGTGTTGGTACATAACAACCAAACGAATACACTTTTTTAGTTTATATTTAGTTTCTTTTCAGGCATTTATTACATTTTAATATGTAATAACAATTCAATAAGGCCTCTGTATATTTTTAATTAGAGTAAGAGCCAGATGGCTCTTACATACATAGTATAGTGTAGGTAATCAAGTAGCTGACCTTCCTTGAGTGTCACGAAACAGCATTCCAAGTGTAGTCAGGGAAATACAAACTAAACATTAAACAAATAAACATAATATAAATATTGTTTTCTTTTTGTGAAAATATTTATAAATTACAAGTTTAAAAACGAAAAAAATATATAAATATAGTTTAATTTCGAACAAAAAACAAATTTTATAAACTTGTAAAAGAATAAATTAAGCCAAAATATTTTAATTCACAAAAATTTTCTATATCAATATTATTTAATACACAGATAATATACTGTGGAACGAAAATAACAAGGTTCTGATAACGGGTTCTGATAGAGGTAGTCATAAAATAAACGTGTATCGGCGCTTTGACAATTTACGTCTGGGTGTAATTGAATAGGGGTCAAAGATTTTTTATGATCAATTACCATAGGAAACCATGTGATCCTTACATTTTATGTATAGGGTGGGTTCAACAAATTTACGTTAAATACAAGAAGAACATTTTCACCCTCTACCTTCTCAATATAAGGGTGTTTTATGCCCTTTTTGCGGAAAAGAGTAAAAACACCTCCAAAACAGGTTAAAATGTACTACAAAAATATTTGACAGAAAATTCTTCTATATGTTCCTGAATACGCAAAAGAACCAAAGTCTACTCGCGCGATTTTTCAAAAATAATTTTTTCCTACGGCGCTATTAATCCCAACATAACCATTTTTACTCTAATTTACAAAAAAAAATTCCTGGGATATACCTAAAAAAATAAATTATTTAAAAATCATTTTTGCCTGCGGCGCTATTACCACCAACATATCCATTTTCACTCTAATTTACAAAAAAAAAAAAATATTTTTCCCGGAAAATACCAAAAATAATTTTTTTTTAAAAAATTTTCCCTGCGGCGCTTTTGCTACCACCTTTACCTTTACCACTCTAATTTACAACACAAATACTAATTTAAAGGAATATATCAACAAAAAAAAAATTAAAAATTTACAAAAAATCTATTTTTCTAATATTTTTTAAAATTTTCTTCAACTTTTTCACTTTTACCCTTTTTTTAAAAAAAATTTTTGCAAACTTCTTTTTTAACATTTTATTCAAATTTTAAAATAACATTTTCCAGGATTTTTAAAATTTTAATTTTTTTTATCAATTTTCTTTTTTCAAATATTTCTTTTTGCACTTTTTCTTGAATTTTTTTTTAATATTTCTTGTTTGTTTCTTGTTTGTTTTTTCTAAATTTTCTTTTTTAAATAAAAAAAGGAAATAATTCAAAAACAATTTAAAATTTTCACACATTTTTGATGACATTTCATTTTTCTATCTTTTTTATAGAATTTTTTAATTTGTTTCCTTAAATTTTTCTAATTTTCCATGATTTTTTTCCCAACTTTTTATTTTTTTTTAAAAAAAATTCGCGCGATTTTTAATTTTTCTATTTTTTTTTTTGAAATTTTTCAATTTATTTCCTTAAATTTTTCTAATTTTTGCCATGATTTTTTCAAATTTTTTTAATACTTTAAATCGTGGATACATTGTTGCGGATGTTTTTTCAAATAGTGCTGGAATTGAACTGATATTGTGCCGAACGAGACTTTTAGGGTCGCTGATTTTTAATACGGTGGCAAGTTTTGAAAAAAAAATGTCGGATACAAAATGGTGGACATTTTGTCCAGGTGAATTCCAGCATTTTTTGAAAATAATGTCCGCCATTTTATATTTATTTTTTCAAAATCAGACTACGGATTCGAAATCTAAAAAAAAAAAAAACTTTATTTCCCTTTGCACCCCATGAATGAGGTATGGGATAGCTTCTCGCGTTGTTGTGAATTAACACGCTTTCTATTTTTAGATTCACAACTAACGGCACCTACTTGTTAATCGACGAATGCGAACGTCACTGTTTGAGAAGCTCTTACTAGACACGACGATTGAATCGACGATTAATGCGAAGTTGCTGTCACCAACATTCGAGGGGAGCCGACAATGAAAGAAAATTTTATTTATTTTTTTCTTTTTTAAGATGACTGGAGCCAGGTTTGAACCTGCGATCTCCCGCATGGTAGTCGCGTGTTCTAACCATTATGCCACGGCCGGTCCCGGTCCTGAATTCGGATTCGAAATCAGCGACCCCAAAAACCCCGCAGTCGACAATTTCTAAGGGTCTCCTGGACAGAGTTAGATCCATTTAAATTTCCGGGATATAACAAAAAAAAAAAATAATTTTTGCCTGCGGCGCTATTCATCCCAAAATATCCAGTTTTCTTCTAATTTAGAAAAAAAAAAATTTTTCTCATGATGTACCAAAAAGAAAAAATTATTACTCCCAACATATCCATTTCCACTAATTTACAAAAAAAAATATTTTTCCCGGAATATACCAAAAAGAAAAATTATGCCAGCGGCGCTACTCCAACCATCTCAACCGTTACCACTCTAATTTAAAAACAAATAATAATTTAAAGGGATATATCAATAAAAATAAATAAAAATTTATAAAACATAGCTTTTTTACAAATTTTACAAATTTTTCTTCAACTTTTCCACTTTTATCCTTTTTGTTTATTAATTTTCTTTTTTCAAATATTTCTTTTTGCACTTTTTCTTGATTTTTTTTAAATATTTCTTAAAATTGTCCGTTTCCATAATTTTTTCTTAATTTTCTTTTTTAATTAAAAAAAAAACCTAAAAAATTTAAAATTTTCACACTTTTTTAATGAAATTTAATTTTCTATAGAATTTTTCAATTCATTTCCTTAAATTTTCTAATTTTCCATGATTTTTTCCATTTTTTTTTAATTTTTTACGGTGTATTTCAGAATTTTTTTTTTTTTAAATCGCTCGATTTTTAATTTTTATAATTTTTTTAGAATTTTTAATTTATTTCCTTAAATTTTTCGAACTTTTTCCATGATTTTTTCAGTTTTTTTTCCATTTTTTTCTTTTTTGTATATCCCGGAAATTTTATTGGCTCTAACTCCGTAGGAGTTTAAAGTACCGTAGGAACTTAAAAATACCAGCGTTGGATTCGTCTCGAAAGTATTTTTCATTTGAGTACCCACACATGGGGGAATATCATAGAACCCAAGGGGCACCTTTTTTGGGCGCTGTGGGCCTTAGCGCCAACTTTGACCTTGATTTTCGTGTTTTAGGGCGTATTTGGAGGGGAGTGGCATTTTTTTTTGCTCCCGCCCCATTTTCTGCACTTTTGCCATGTTTTATGCTCGTTGGAAGTCTCCTTCAAATTAAGGCCAAATTTTTCACAGACTCATCCAAAGTGCATTGTGAGAACAGTTCTAAAAAAATTTCTAGACCTTCACATATATAAAAGGGCATAACATATATAGTACATTTGACAGTTAGACAATTCCATGAGAAATGTTATACATATTTCTTATTTGTTATATGCGTCAATTATGCAATAGCAAAGCATTACCGGGCCTAGTAGTGACATTTGCATTACAACTTAAAATGTTTTGTTTAATTGAAGAAGTCAAAAGCTCAAGCACTTATCATACAACCCTCCCTAGTCAGTGATATAACCTCACGAAAAAAGTAATCGAATACAAAGTTTCCACTCATCCAAAACATATGATTTGAAGAAGCAACAAGCTGATGGGGAGCAAAACAAATACAAATTGTTTATACAAAGTAGGCAGCTGGAGAGAATTCAGTGAGAGGCAACCAACCAAACAACGAGCCGGTATAGTCAAGGCCAATTACCCCACTAAAACATAGCGTGTGTTTATGGCACGGGTAGTCTTAGTTATACCTCCAACTAAATCGCAACAAGAACCCCTGGCTGCGAAACCAAAAAAATCGAATCCAAAACAAACAAAACAAAGAGTCAGCAACAGTATCAAAACAAAACGACGAGGAGACAAGTGTTGAACAAATTATCTAATATACAAAATACAAAAAAAAATAAAAAGTAATTAAATATTAACAAATAACTTGGCAAATACACAAAGTTGCTAACCAAACATGAGTGTCTTACACGGGTCCTCGACAAAACTAATAACAATGGCGAGATGTTCAAATCTTGGTTTGACGACACTACGCAATTTTTCCGTTTCCCATGTACTGGCAGAGAAAAAAGAGTAAGTGCATAAAACGTCATATAGTATGAGGTGTGAAATTTATGTGAAGAGTGCACTCACAGCACACACATATACAGCAGGTTTTATGGGTAGGGAAGGGCACTCACTATATCTTACAATTTATAAGCAATAGTTAGGGAAGGAAGTGAAAATTGCGGTTAATGCTTATTAACCCTTTCTGCTTTCAGAACTTGTATTTATTATTTTATGCTATTTTATTATCTTGCCCAGTGATGTCATCATTTCAATCCATCTCATGGTAAGATTATTTATAATACATTCACGCGTACTCAATCATCAGCAAAAGTTTTAATTATTCTGAAAACGTTATCAAAATTGGAGTCATGGAAATAAACCAATTTATTTATAGCTTTACGTGTGTTATACTACATATGTTATGTGAGTGTCGACACATGTTAGTGAATGCTATATCTTTTTTAATTACTCTATGATACCCCTAGAGATCTAACGATTTCATGCTATCGGCTGAGGACTTTAATTAAAACTTTCACCTAAGGCTAGATGTACAAATATTAGACTATAGCACTAATTGCAAGTTATGAACCATATAGAGAGAGAGAGTGTTACCAATATAATTCATCTTACAGTATTAATTACTTAGCGCATAATATCTGGCTAGCATAGAACATGAATAAATAATATAAACGATAATAAATGTCACAATGACACGGCAAAATCCCTAAGCGCGTGTTGTCACTTATACATTTGGGACTTCCGTAATTTATCAAATTAACAAATTAGCGCTGAGAATAATTAACATCAAAATGTAGTAAAATAGAAACATACATATGTTTGAAATAAGAAACCAGTTTTTTTAAGTATAAATCTGCAGACCCGTGAGAATGTTATAAGCAAGATGAATAAGTGAAACAAGCTTAAGTACGTACGTACTTTCGAATTTTTCTTGGAACTTCTACCAACTACCCAGCATCATACAAAGTTGACTGCTTTGATAGTTTTTTTTTTAATTCTGGCAATTTCGCGTACGTAAATTAACCGAGATTAGAAGGGAATACATCAATGCAAATAAAAATGATTATGCAATATGCGCGTAGTCAATTTATTCATATCTTTTTATTTATTTGGAAATATATATTGATATTTAAGTTAAAAAATGTTTTATGACCTAAAGCCTGGCATAGAATGGAAACATAAAAAATATATAGGTCTTTAAATGTTATCTTTACGTAAGCTGTGTGTTTGAAGTGTTTGTTTAAAAAGCGCATGTCATGTGAATTAATTAAACCGCAATTATGTGACAATGTTCAAAACAAAAAAATACATTTTAGTAAAATAAAATTGATTTTTGGGTACAATAAAAATTCTTTTTAGCAGAGTAATAGTAGTTTTTGGTATAAATGTACTTTTTGGTACAATAATATTGCTTTTTAGTAGAATAAAAGTACTTATTGGCAAAATAAAAGTTGTTTTTTTTTTGTAATAGAACAAGAGTTCTTTTCGGTACAATAAAATTACTATTTAGTAAAATAAAATAACTTTTCTGTACAATAAAAGTACTGTTTGGTAGAATAAAATTGGTTTTTGGTACAATTAAAGTACTTTTTGGTACAATAAAAGTATTTTTTTGTAGAATAAAAGTACCTTTTAGTACAATTAAAGTACTATTTGGCCAATAAAAGAACTTGTCAGTACAATTAAATCATCTCATGGCACAAGTTAAAATAATTTTTATTAGAATAAAATAACTTTTAGGTACAATTAAAGTACTTGTTGGCACAAATAAGGTAGTTTTTGGTACAATAAAATTACTTATTGGTATATGTATATGTTAAAATAAAAGAACTTCTTGACACAATAAAAGTACTTTTTGGTAGAATAAAATTGCCTTTTGGTACAATTAAAGTTCTTCTTGATACAATAAAAGTATTTTTGGTACTACAAAAGTACTTTTTGGCGCTATAAATGTCTCTTTTGGTACATTAAAATTACTTTTTGGTACAATAAGAGTACACTTGTTGATACTATTAAAGTACTTTTTAGTGGAAAAAAAATTTCTTTTCGGTAAAATAAAAGTACTTTTTAGTAGAATAAAGGTACTTATGTAATAAAAGTACTCTTTAGTAGATAAAATTACTTTTTAGTACAATTAAGGTACTTTCTAGTGGTAATACAAGTACTTTTAGTACAATAAGAGTATTTTTTTGTATAAAAAAATACTTTTTGGTACAATTAAAGTAGTTTTTGGTACAGTAAAAGTTTTTGTAGAATAAAAGTACTTTTTAGTAGTATGAAATCACTTTTTAGTACAATATGAGTTCTTGTAGCTAAAATAAAAATACTTTTTGGTACAAACAAAATTTTTTTTTTAGAATACAAGAAAGTACTTTTTAATAAAATAAAATTTCTTTCTGATTCAAATAAAGTATTTTTGTCACTCTAAATGTACTTTTTGGTACAATTCAAATACTTTTTGGTACAATAAAAAAAAACTTTTTGTAAAATAAAATAACTTTTTGAGTAAAATAAATTTTTGGTACAATTAAAGTACCTTTTAGCGAATAAAAAGTACCTTGGTACAAAAAAAATAATTTTTATAGAATAAAAAATGAAAGTAATTTTTGGTTGGTACAATAAAAATACTTTTTGGTAGAAAAAAATTGTTTTTGTAGAATAAAAGAACTTTTACTTAAAAAAGTACATTTTAGTAAAATAAAAAAGCTTTTTGATACAAATAAAGTACCATTTGACACTGTAAAAGTACTTGTTGGTAAAATTCAAAAACTTCTTAGCACAATAAAAGTTTCTTTTTGTGGAATAAAAGAACTTTTTGATATAACTAGTGGGCCCGGCAATGCTTCGCTATTGAATAATTGAAGAAAATTCATATTACTAACTTCATATAACATATTTAACGAAATTTCCCAACATGTGTAAGTGCTGCCATTTTCTATTTTAAACATACTTTGGAAATGTTTTCTAAACCCTGATGTTGGGCTTCCTTACTTTCCTCATGCACCCTTCACTCACTTACCGAAATTCAAAATCTGTCTGCAAATATCTATTCTGCCGAGTACTATTTGCATACAAATATCACCTCCAAAAAACAGTTTTCGCCCTTCACCTTTCGCCCACCGAGTGAAAATAAAATGTTCGTTGTAGCGCCGAGCGCTATCTGTGTCTAGAATTGCTTAAAAAACTGCTCTGAATATTCCTGTCTAAATTGCCGAGTATATACGAGTATCAAATATTATCCGCTCCGCCCACTATTTAAAATAAAATATTCACTTCCAAATAGGGTTTAAAAAAAATCCGAAAAAAAAAATTTTGTCTAAATTTTTATATCTGTTTTTTTTGTACGTACTATCTGCATATCAAGTAGTATCGCTCTTACCCTACAAACTATATTAAATGGTATCAATGCAGGCCTAGGCCTAAAATGCAGTTTAACCACGCCCACTCGGCCCCCTTATCGAAAAGTTATAGTTGTTGTACCGAGTAATACACATATATCAAGTTTTGTCTCTCTAGGAATAAAAAAAACAGTTTTGCCACTCATCCTCCACCCACTGATTGAAAAAAAAATTTCGTCTGCAAATTTCAACTTATTCTTCCTAGTACTACCTGTGTACCAAATTGAATATCTCTAGGACTAAAATCCAGTTTTGCCACGCCCCACCGCCCACTAATCGAAAATAAAAATTTCGTCCACAGTTTGAACCTGAAGTGGCGAGTACTATCTGTGTACCAAATTTTATGACTCTAGCTCATTTAATTAAAAATATAAAAAAATTTTAACCTATTATATTTTCCATATAGAACATTATAGAGCTACATCTGTAAAGAAATTAAATTTTAAGAAAGTTTTATATGAATTTTTGATATTTTAAAAAAGTGGACGTAGAAATAGGAGGGCCGAAATTTTTTTAATAAAAAAACCATTCTCGGCCTATTACGAACATTGTGACAAATCGGTCCATGCGTTCTCAAGTGAAGGCCTTACCAACGAACAACAATTAATTTTTATATATAAGATAAAAGTATTTTTTAGAAGAATAAAATTACTTTTTGGTACAATTAAAGTACCTTTTAGCGTATAAAAAGTACCTTTGGTAAAATAACAGTAATTTTTGGAAGTGCTTTTTGGGACAAAAAAATACGTTTTGGTGCTAAAAAAAATACTTTTGGTAAAATTATTTTTTCTATAGTATAAAAAAATACTTTTTGGAAGGATAAAAGTACTTTTTTCAAATGAAAGTACGTGTTGGTTCGATTTAAGTACTTGATGTTAGAATAAAAGTAGTTTTTAGCAGAATAAATGTACTTTTTAGTGCAAACAATTAACTTTTGCTGCCAAAAAATTACTCTATATTAATAAAAACCCAGAATTTTTAAAAATATAGGAAATAAGACTTTTTAAAAATAGAATTCTACATTAATTAATTTACAAACTTTATTCCATTGCAACAACTAGTCTTTAAACAAGTAATTTTAAAAGACGCTTACAAGATTTGTTCGGTATGTGGTGTGTAATGGTTCGTTTTAATGTTTTGTTTGTTTGTGTATCAATCATATCTAAACAGCTGAAATGATTTTAAAGAAATTTGGTAGACAGTTAGTATTCCATCTGAAAGTTACTTTTGGCTCCCTTTGGCAGAGGTGTTTTGTAGCCCCAGACTATATGTACTCAGATGCACTCAAAATATGAAAATGTAGACGAAATTTTTATGGCAAAAAAATATTTCGTAGTAGAAAACTAATATTTGATACCCCCACCCCTACTTGTACCACCTACACAAAATGCCGTAATTGCGAAAGTTAATATTTAACCTATAAATTTCAAATTGAAATCAAGAAGATATTAAAATTTTTGTCAGTTGTATAACGATAGTATGCAATATCGAAAACATTTTCAATACCTCTTCTGGTCCCTCGTATACAAATAACCGAATTCACCAATATAACTATACACATAAATATTTTTTTTACAATTACAGTGTGTTCAGTCAAATTTCGCACAAGGTATAAATATCTGACTTATAAACATCTAACTCAAATTTTGGACTATATAGGCATACCTCTCCTGGTAACTCCCATACAAATTTACCTATTTTAAATAATTATATTTCTCCCACAACTTCAAAACGAAAAGCTAGAGGGTAATATAACTTTTTTAGTTTAAAATAGTAAGCAAGACTTGAGACAACCGCAACATTTGTCGCGCCCCTTCCAGTATCTCTTATACAAATGGCGGAATTCTCTATGAATTAAGAAAATTCTACCCTCACATCACATAGCGATGTTTTACTTTTATTTAACCTTAACTGTCCATTCTGTCCGCTGCGTTGTCACATTGTAGTCAATTGCATAAATCTACTTCACTGTTTGTGAATATTTCAGTTTTGAAATATATACAAATCTATTTTTAAAAAGTCAAAATGTCTACAAAAGAAGACATAGACATTGAAAATGAACAAACACATATCAATTAAATAAATAATTCTAAAGAAATGAGCCAATTGTCGTTAACGTTAAAAATCACAATTCATGAAATTATTATCACACACCATAGCACTGCATAAAAAGCAAACTCTTAGATATGTGTCTACGTAATATCTGAGACAAAGTACTCGAAATGGCAACAAATTAATTAACCCACGTATTTATATTACTATCTTACAGATGTAAAGTACTGATAGTGGGCGGAGGCTCAGGTGGCTGTGCCATGGCAGCCAAATTGTCCTCAAAATTGGGTAAAAATAAAGTGATTGTTGTGGATCCAGCAGATGTAAGTGAAAGAAGTTATTAATATGTACACACAATTTAAATAAACGAAATTTTACAAAATCTTTAGAAACATTACTACCAACCCATGTTTACTTTGGTGGGCGGCGGAATGAAGAGCATAAATCACACTTACAAGCCAATGGCACAAGTATTGCCCAAAAATATCGAATGGATTAAAGAGAAGGCCTCAAATTTTGATCCCAATAATAATACCGTAACCACAGCATCGGGCCAAGAAATCAAATATGATATGTTGTTAATAGCCACAGGTCTGCAGCTGAATTATAATAAGGTAGGTAATTGAAATTACATAGAAAGTTTAAATATAAAATTCTAAATCTTCCTCACTCCTTTACAGATACCCGGTTTGACCGAAGCTTTATCTATACCCAATGGCAAAGTGTGCTCTATCTATTCGCCTTTGTACGTTGATCGTACCTATGATTGTTTGCGTAACATCCAAGAGGGTAATGCTATATTCACCTTCCCTAGTTCACCGGTGAAATGTCCAGGAGCACCTCAGAAAATTGTGTATATAGCCGAACACTATTTCCGCAAAGTAGGTGTACAATGGTGGAGTTTTTGATGTCCATTTTATGTTTTAATAATGCGTTCTGTTTTTAATTTTCAGACAAACAAACGTAACAACATCAATATTAGCTATAATACTGCTTTGCCCGTCATCTTTGGAGTTAAACATTACGCCGATGCCTTGTGGCCCATTGTTAAGGCCCGCAATATTCAAGTGAATACCCGTCGCAATTTAATTGAAGTAAAACCCGAAAGTGATACGGCGATATTTGAGAATCTGGATAAGCCAGAGGAAAAGTTTGTAGAAAAGGTAAGCTTGAAATAAAAATGTAAAGGAATCGATTGAATAAAACAATAACAAAATGAAAAAAAAAATAAAAATTAATTTTCGACTATAATTTTTTGTTACATTATGTTCAAAATTTTAAAAATTGCATTTAATTTTTATTTTTTTAAATTTTGTTTCAAGTATTATTTGTTGAACGATTACAAAAATAGTTACAAATTTAATTTAAGAGTTTATTATCTTGTTTCACAGATTTAAGAGTAGCTCAAGTATCATTTGTCCAATTGTGTCAGTAAATGTACCTAAATTTTATAACCCCAAGGATGTTTTGTATTATTTTTTAGCCTGATCAAAAGTTTTCAACAGCTTTAATTGTACCAACAAGTACTTTTACTGTATTAAGATGTAATATAATTGTACCAAAAAGTACATTTATTCTACTAAAAAGTACCTATATTCTACTAAAAAGTGCCTTTATTGTAGCAAGAAGTATTTTAATTGTACCTAAAAGAACTTTTGTTCTACTTAAAAGTAATTTGATTGTACCAAAAATTCGTTTTATTATAGTAAAAAGTACTTTTATTGTACCGAAAAGTGATTTTATTCTACTAAAAAGTACTTTTATTGTACCAAAAATTATTTAAATTTTACTAAAAAGTAATTTTAGTTTACTAAAAAGTGTTTTTATTGTACCAAAAATGTTTCTATTCCACTTAAAAGTAGTTTAATTGTACCAAAGAGTTCTTTAATTGTATCTACAAACTATTTTATTACTTTTATTCTAATAAAAAATACATTTTATTAAACAAAAAGCTATTAAATTGCCAAAAGTTCCTTTATTTTAACAAAAAGTACTTTAAATGTACCAAAAAGTAATTAAATCTTTTATGGTACCAAAAAGTACTTTAATTGTACTAAAATGTATTTTTATTCCACTAAAAAGTGCTTGTATTGTACTAACAAGTACATTTATTGACCAAAAAGTATTTTAATTGTACCAACAATTATATTAAAAAATTCTATTATTCTACCACAAATACTTTTGTTTTACTAAAAAGTACTTTTATTCTTATTAAAAGTACTTTTATTAAACCATGAACTGCTTTAATTTTACTAAAAAGTACTTTCATTGACCAAAAAAGTACTTTAATTGTACCAAAAGGTACTTTTATTCTACTAAAAGCACATTTTTGTACCAAGAAGTACTTTAATTGTACCAAATAGCAATTTTATTCTACTAAAATTTACTTCCATTGTATCAAAAAGTACTTTTATTGTACTAAAAAGTACTTTAATTGTACCAAGCAGTTATTTTATTGTACCAAAAAGTACTTTTGTTGTACCAAGAAGTACTTACATTGTACTAACAAGTAATTTTATTGACCAAAAAGCACATAAACTGTACCAAAAGGTAATGCTTTCATTGTACCAAAAAGTACTTTAATTGTACGAACAAAAGTACTTTTATCTTACCAAAAATACTTTTATTCTATTAACATCTTCTAAAAAGTACTTTTATTCTACTGAAAAGTACCTTTTTGTACCATAAAGTACTTTAATTGTACTAACAAGTAGTTTAATTGACCAACAAGTATTTTAAATGTACCAAAAGGTACTTTTATTATACTAAATAATACTTTTCTTGCACCAAGTTACAATTCAAGTACCAAAAAGCAATTTTATTCTACTAAAATGTACTTCCTTTGTCACAAAAGTTACTTTTATTGTACTAAAAAGTACTTTTATTATACCAAAGAGTTATTTTATTTTACCTAAAAGTACTTTTATAGTACCAAAAGATATGTTAAAAAAAACAGAGTTTCAAAATCGTAATTTTTACTAAAAAAAAATCGTTTAAAATAGAAAATTTTACTATTTTTGTAATTGAGGGGCATAATGTATCAACAATTTACAGCGAGAATACTGATTTCGAATATTTGTTTTCATTTTGTTGTATATTGTTATCATTTAAGTTAGAAGTACTTGATATAAAATCTATTGAAAGGGTGTATGAAAAATTTCTTAAATATACTGCTAAATAGTATAATTTAACAGTGTGCATCACATCACGATCAAGGCTTAGAATGTTTAGTTTTTTTCCTTTCGCTTCCTGACTTTTCTTTCCTTTTCAGTATTCCATGCTGCATGTCGTTCCCCCCATGAGTACCCCAGATGATTTATCCACTTGCAAAGAGTTGGTCAATGAAGGCGGATTTGTCGATGTGCATAAATCGACCATGCAACATGTGAGATATAACAATGTTTTTGCCATTGGTGATTGTTCCGCATCTCCAAATTCGAAAACAGCAGCAGCTGCAGGTAAGAGATTAAAGGCCAAGTTTTAATTTTGAAACAAGCACAAAACTGTAGTTTAGAAATTTTAAAAGAAATTCAATCCTATACATAACTTGTATTCAACAATTTTTTTTAATTTAGAAATACGATTTTTCTCTCGCTCTTGTTTTTTCAGCTGCTCAATCACCCGTAGTCTATCACAACATGATGGCCGTTCTTAAGGGTAAAGATTTGAAAAAATCCTATGATGGCTATGCTTCGTGTCCTTTGGTAACTGGTTACAACACCTGCATATTGGCTGAATTCGATTATGATTTAAAACCATTGGAAACATTCCCGATACCTCAGAACAAAGAGCGTTATTCAATGTTCTATATGAAAAAGGATCTAATGCCTTTCCTCTATTGGCACATTATGCTCAATGGATATTGGAATGGTCCAGCTTTGATGCGCAATGTACTCTCCGTATTTAAATTTGGTAATAAGTAAATGTGGGCTCGAAGTGCAGTAGCGAACGATAAGGTCGTTTAAACCTAATAATGTATTGATGACTCTCTTTCTCTTCAAATAAGTTTATAAGAAATTAATTATGTATTTGTATTGTAAAATAGTTTTTTGTAAAATCTTAATGTGCTTAAAGATAAATAAATATAATAAATGAAAAAAAATAAATTATACGACGGTGTTCTGTGGTTAAAGAGGAATACTGCTAAAAATGCCTCCAAAGAACTAGGTTAATTACTCTGAAAACGTGATTTGATGCAGTTTTGGTTATTTTAAAATTTAAAGTGAAAAAACACTCAATTTGATTAAAAAAATATAATTAATACAAATTTAAAAAAAGGGTGTAGGTTTTTTTCGATCAGTTTAAAATTGTTGTAGAATTGTATTGAATACTTTAAAAAAAATTTAAATAGTATCTGTATTTTATGTTATTATATTAATTTATGTTAGAAAGAGGTGTGATTCTAGGGAAATATTGTATTTAGGGATATAATAATAATAACATCCCAGGAAAAACATAAAAAATGCAATCTGGCATTAACAATTTTTGAGGAAAATTATTCCATACTCGATTTCGGCATTTTTGACTCCGATGTCAAATTTAGTTTTTGTGTTTTTGGCGGTGTGTAGGTTGGCCTATTGATTTTAAAAACATCTATAACTCTTTTGTTTGTGAGTGAAAATGAATACTTCAAAAGAAGAAGTTTTTAATTTTATTGATATCTTTACTAATATTATTAGAAATAGACAACATTTGGGTGTAAAAAACTAAAATTGCAATCGGAGTCAAAAATTGACAAAATGTAAAATGACGATGCATTATAACTAGAGTGTTCAAATACTTCCTTTTTTTAAAAACCCGGTTTCCGAGTTATTCGAAAAATTTATTTTTTAAAAAATTCGGATATCGAATACAGCATTTGAAAGAAAACCGGTTTAACCGGTTTTTTTCGGTTTTATCCTAAAAAGTTAAAATAAAAATAAAAAAAAATAATTTGGTTTAAGAAAATGCATTTTTTACACTTTTACTTTTTAATAAATTTTTGTAATCACTCTCATTTTATTTTTAAAAGTAGTATTTTTGGAAAGAAACACATTTTTGGATTTTTTTTTAATTTTGTTTTTTTTTTTAAATAGTATGCAATTTAAGTGTTCAATTCTGAGTCTATTCTTCTGTGTCGTTTTTATAAAGCTTGATACAAAAAAAACACGCGCTCACTAATTGTGGAAGTAGGATTTATTGACAAAAGCGCATTTAGAAGGATGTTGAGCTTTTCTGTCCTTTTATTAAATCTATCGAAATACTGTAAAATGCAATTTGTGTCATTGCAATTTGTTTTTACTGGTGGATTTTGGATGTTATTAATTTTTGTTTAAATCGTTGTACTACCATTATGGGATTCCTCTATCCCACAATCTTAACTGTTGCTAGACTCTGCGGTTGTTGTGATTATTGCAGGATAAAGTCTTTTAAAAAGTTCGTTCGCACATTCCATCATTTCCGCCTTTTTAGAATACTTTACACAGGCTTGTAGGATATTTTCCGGAGCTATGATATATAATTAGGGTATTCAATGTTTGTATTCTTCTTTCCTTAAGCATACGCTGAATCATTTGATAATCTTTTAATTGCGTGCGCTAAAGGCTGAAGCACTGAGCTCAAATCTCTCAAAATTGTTATTTCTTTTGAGCTGAATGGAGTTTCCCCTAAATCTAAAAGCGCATGATTGACACATGGGTAAATTCTTTGAAACTGTTCAATCATTGCAGATAAGGAGTGCCACCAGTGTTTCCCATTCCATTGGAAAATAAGGCCATATGACATTATTACCACAGAAGGTGTGAAATAAAGCCATTATGGCATTATTTCACCTTTGACAATATTTTGAATAAAACGTATCTAGTATTTTTGTTTCGCGCGCCGAAGTCTAACTGCAAACCCAGCCTCGCTACTCTCTCTATCTATGTTTCTTTTAATAAGTCAATAAACATAGTGGTGTACTGGAGAACACATTGCAGCGAGAGACGAATGCGGCACGCCTCCCCCACTTATCTACTTCATAACGCTTTTTCATTACTTTTAGTCGCATTTTCATTGGTATGGCATTATTTCCACTTTGATCGGAAATTTAATATGGTGTTATTGTACAATCATGCTGATAATAAAGCCATATGGCTTTGATGCACGACACCGGATTTTTAGACTTCCACTATTTCACCGCATTCATCGTCGTCACTTTCATCGTCGTAAAATGATTTTTCTAAATGAATTTTAAAATTTTTCAAAGCTTCTAAAAACATTCTCGTTTATAAAATCTAAAAAGTTTTTTCTAAATTAATTTCAAATTCAATTTTAAAATTTTACAAAGCTTCTAAAAACATTCTCATTTATAAAATATAAAATGTTTTTTTCTAAATTAATTTAATTTAATTAGAAAGCTTCTAAAAATATTCTCGTTTACAAAATGTAAAAAGTGTTTTGTAAATTAATTTCGAATTCAACTTTAAAGTTTTTACTTTTTCAATAACTTTTTATAGAGTTGTTGCAAAGCAATTTTAAAAAACTCGAGTACCCGAAGGAAAAAACTCGGTTAAACCGGTTATTTGAAAATGGCATTTTTGCAAAAACCGGCATACGGTTTTAAATAAAAAACCGGTTTACGGTTTTTCGGTTTCGGTTTTGAACACCCTAATTATAACAAATAGTATTTCAAGGGGTCAAAGGGTGCCCGGATCCGAAAAAAATGTGATGTCCTCAAACTGTCTTCAGAAAAACTGCAAAACTGGGAGGAAAAAACGTACTTTTTCTAGACCCTATCTAATGTACAAACCGTTTAGCTTTGTGGGAGGTAAGGTTAAAAAATAATTGACTAAAATATGAGCTCCATCAGTAGAAAATTGACGTGCTCGCTCGCGGTTTGGAGTTTTTGAAAACTAAGGTAAATTGTTTTTTCGATATTAAAATTTTTAAAAAAGAAAATGAAAAAATTTTACCCCTGTTTTTACAAACTTCAAACCTCGATCGGCACGTCAATTTTCAGCCGACAGAACTCATATTTTTTCAAATTTTTGTTAACCTAACATCAAACAATACTAAACGGTTTCTTTGGAACAGATGAGTTTTCAGTTCACCCATACACTGAGGGTCCATATTAATGTACACGGCAACAATGTAGAAACAAAACCAAAACAAGAGATCGTAAGAGCTAAAGAATTTGAATTTTTGATCAAAACAGTGCTCTGTGAAACAAATTCATTCAGGCACGACAGTAAATGATTGAATGCATATAAGAATAGTTTGTACCAAAAAGTACTTTTATTGTACCAAATAGTACAATTATTGCATCAAAAAGTCCAATTTATTGTAGCATATAGTACAATTTATTGTACCGTGAAAAAAAAAACTTAATTTCCCTTTACACCCCATGAACAAGGTATGGGACAGCTTCTCGCGTTGTTGTGAATTTTTGTTGTACCAAAAAGGTATTTTATTGTACGAAACGTTACAATTTATTGTTCCAAAAAGTACTTTTGTTGGACTAAACAGTACTTTGATTGTACGAAACACTACATTTATTGCATCAAAAAGTACAATTTATTGTAGCATATAGTACAATTTATTGTACCATAAAAAAAAAACTTAATTTCCCTTTACACCCCATGAATGAGATATGGGACAGCTTCTCGCGTTGATGTGAATTAACACGCTATCAATTTTTAGATTCGCAACTTACGGCACCTCCTTGTTTTTCGACGAATGCAAACGTCACTATTGGAGAAGCTTTTACTAGGCATGCCGATTGACTCGACACTTATACTACAAAGTTGCTGACTGGAGCCAGTAGTTGAACCTGTGATCTCCCGCATGGTAGTCACGTGCTCTTAACATTATGTCACGACCGGTCCCCATATAGTACAATTTATTGTACCACACAGTTGTTTTATCAAAAAAAGTACTTTTATTGTACCAAATTGTAAAATTTTTCGTGCAAAATATAAACTTATTGTACCAAAAATTACTTTTAATGTGTACAAGAGAAAGTTATTACTATTTATTGCAGAAGATTGATTGATTGATTACTTTTACCTACATAATTTGCGATAATATCGTAAAGTTTACTGCTCAAAATTTTATGTTTTGGGAACCCTTGACTTTTTTCTTCTCTTTTATATTTTTCTAATTATATTGTTGCTAACAATGACCTATTAATATACCTTTCTGGCTGGGGGCCAACAATTTTGCAATTCTTTATTAATCAACATAAAATTTTTATTTTTATATTTTGAATTTTAAAATATTTTATTTTGTTGTTTTTTATATTAAATTTAAAATTAAATTAAATTTATGTAAATTAAATTTATCTAAATACACCTGAATATTGTAATGATCTTTGTAATATTATAAATTGGCCAACAATTGGCTTTATATTGCAATAAACGAAATTGAAATTGAAAAATTGAAAATAGTAAAATTTATTGTACCAAAATGTGTTTTGATTGTACCAAAAAGTACTTTTATTGTACCAAATAGCACAATTTATTGTGCAGAAAGTAATTTTATTGTACCAAAAGGAACATTTATTGCACAAAAGATTAAAATTTTTTGTACCAAAATGTAATTTTATGTACCAAAAAGTACTTTTATAGTACCAAATAGTACAATTTATTGTTCGAAAAGTTATTTTATTAAAGCATAAAGTACTTTTATTGCACTAAATAACAAAATTTATTGCACAAAATTTATTTAACTTTGACTTTAACCACTTGAAGTTACTTTAAAAATGATAACCCAGTATTTTTTGTTACTTTTATAGTGCATAAAAATGTATCTTTTCTAAAAAAAATTAATAAAAACATTTCATAATTAGTGTAAATGTGATGATTAGTTATTTATTTAATATAATCGTTGTTTAACTATTTTTATTTAAACTGTGGGAACTTAATGTAACGTTCAATATTGTCCGTTAACTTAAAATAAAAAAAAAATATAAAATCATAATTTCAAAAACACAAAATACAAAATTTTTTATAAATATTCATATAAAAAATAAAACATAATATTTTTATTGCAATTTCTTCGTCGTTTCAAATAAAATAGTTGCACTTTCTTCTCGAAATTACTCTTTCTTCGTTTTCTTTTTGTACACACAAGCGGCCACAAATACTGAAGAACTTAGGAAAGTCGATATCAAAAAGTTTGATAATAACATCCAATCATGCGATTGCACATAAACCGTATAAATGCGTGCTGTAATAGAAAGATTTAAGAGACAATTGAAAATGTTATTGTATTACAATAAGTCAACAAGTTTATCTGTGAAATTTTCGGCACAACTTACTCATATTGGTAAACGCTGATAAGGCCCATGTGGTACGGCTGACAGAACTGGCATCTTTTGTTCTTAAAATGGCTATCAATTGTAAAACTTTACTAGTGGCTCCGATGGGGGTACAGAAAGGCTACAATAGAATAGATTTTATGTAGGTGCAATGTAATTTTGATATTATTACACTAAAAGGGTTTGGTCAAAATAAAAAGTTTATACTTTTGTTTTATTAGTGCACATGTATGATGATTTTTCTATGCTACGTACTACATATGTATGTATGGCGATGAGTACTTACATGCTTAAGTGAAAAATTTTGTGAAAGCCAAAGCATGATTATTTTGGTTTTTTTTTATTAAACACAAAAGGTGACACATGGGTTAGAGTTATGCAATATATTATTAGTTTGTTAATCATTTTTGTTGTTGTTTAGAATGACATCATGCACTTGTCTAAGATTATGGTTTATACAATTGATATTGCGTTTCCAATGCAATTTAATACAGTGGAGAAATTATACAATTTGGGCAAATAATGAGGAAATATGGTGTCGATAATATCGTCCCTTTAAGTATCTGGCGATTATTTAAGGGAGTAGTCAATATATATCCGTTGTATTTCTTAACGTTTACAAAATTGCTATATATGATTTGGTATTCCCTTCACCACATATCATTTCCCATATACATACCATAAATTGTACCAGATATATATGGCAGATATATATGATGCATTAAAGTTAAGGGTAATAATTTAGTGATGGTGGTCTCGAACCTTTGATGTACCAGGTATGGCATAGAGTATATAATATTAACTATGTACATGTTCCTTGTAATATTTTCACAGTTTCATGCAACTTTTGGCTATATATAACCTTTTCTATTAAAAAAATAAGTTCTAAAACTAATTTCAAAAAGTTATTAAACAGAAAACTCTCTGGTATAAACAAGCATAATAAAAAATGACCTTGGATTTGTAAATAAAAATTTATACAAACATATAATCCACAAGATATCAAAACAAGATTTTACCAACATGAATGTTGATAGTTTCCGTGTTCTGAAAACAAAATTATACTAAAACATACAAGCACACACACAACAACAAATAAAAGTATCATTATTTAATGAAACCAGTTCACCATTAGTAGTTTCCCACCACAACCCCAACAACATTTACTTTATCTAATTTCATAAAATTCTATAGTTCTTCTTCAAACTTCACTGAATGTGTGCCAGCGTTATCAGGGCAAACAAAAACGACAAACAACACAAGAAATACATATAATCAATGATTGTTAGATGATTGAATGATAAGTTGTATACAAATGATAAATGTATAAACTAAAGTCCAGCAAAAGCAATATTTATTAAAAAAAAATACAAATAACATATAAATAATTAAAAAGTTCTTCCACTTACCACCAAAAATTGTAGTATCGTCAAAGGGAATAGCTTAAGGTAGATCAGCGTAGCAATAATCACATAAAATACAGCTACGATTTGTGTGCGTAGGCCGAGTAAGTTTTGATATTTAAAGGCGAAATAAATGAGGATATACTCTTGCAAGAGTAATATGGGATATTCCATGTAAGAGAGAAAATCATAGCCGTTTGTGTAGTTGTAGGACATCATAACAGTGTAACTGAAGAGTTCCAGACATAGACCAAGAATACTGATACCTAAGGTAAAGAGGAAACAAATTAGAGGTTTTCATTAAAAAAAAAAATGTTAATTTTTAGCACTCTTTGGAGAATAAGAAGATTTCAACAATAAAAATTAAAAAGTAAAGAAGTATAACAATTTCTAAGACAAAACCAGAATTTAATTAAAAAAATCGGTAATTTTTTTTTTACTTTCATGTCATTTTTTATTATATTTTTTTAATAACTTGAATATTTGCAGTATTATTATTCTTAAATAATATTTTTTTTTTTTTCCAAAAATATTATATATTATTACATACTAGTTCGGAAATAGTAAAATCCCAATAGGGAAAAATACTAGTTCGAAACTAGTAAAGTACTAGTTCGCCATAGAACAGTGAACTAGTTCACATTCCATACAAGCTACTGTTTCATTTAACACGTAGTTGTCCTAGGCTTGGGTGGAATTGTTCCTTTGTACTAGAATAGAACCAGTTCATAAATTCTTATCGAGCGACAGTTGAGTGTCTCCTTTGAACAAGTTAAGAACTAGTTAACACTAAAATTTTAAACTACTAAAAAATAAATAAATAAAAACATTTTATTAAAAAAAATAAACAGCTTTCC
Organism: Muscina levida; assembly: GCA_964034835.1. NCBI lineage: Eukaryota > Metazoa > Arthropoda > Insecta > Diptera > Muscidae > Muscina > Muscina levida. The sequence continues at coordinate 31,346,398 of OZ035883.1, read as the reverse complement.
CAGCAAATTTTGTTAAATTTCTTGTCGCCATTTTTCTAGCCTCAAATGGTTATGTTCTCTAATAAAGACCATAGGCCAAAAATGAATTCCCATATTCGAAAGTAAACAAAATTATTATCCAAACAGAATAATAATTCAAATATTTTTGTACAGTGACCATTTGGTATAGTTGAAGTATGCCAACATAGTCTGATGTCGTTAACCTACAAGGTCTTTTCATTTCGCTTTTTTTTTATTCAACAATCTTATACTTGACGAAAAAGACGCAAAGAGTATTGTAAGTATAAGTATCCTTTGAGTACTAAACATATGAAAGAATTTCTAGCCGGAAAAAAGTAGCATGACATACTTACTAACCGCTCCTAGATATGCAAATATCACTTGTAAATGGTATTCAATTAACCATCTTCAAACTTTGGGTACGAGCACCACTTGAGCATTTTATCAAATTTGATCTTCTTTTCGATTTGCTATTTCGTTTCAATTTACTCACCTTTTGATGACTTATTCTGACGTATAGTGTTTATCTGTGGCACTTTGATGACCAAACATGATGAGACCGTAATTAAACTCAGCAAATCGGCCACCATCAAAACAATGCCCTTGTCTGTGTACTTAAGGACAGCCTCTCCAAAGTCTTCAAAGAAGTCCATATTTCGTTTAACTAAAAACTGTGCAAAATTCAAAATAGATATATACGTTATATATATTAACAATAACAACAATGTATTAACTTACCTCACTTTGTCAAATGAACCAATATCTCAAAAACGAATATCAAAACAAAACAACTACCAAAGATAACAAATATGTATAAGCCTCTCCCAGTTAATGTTACAGCAGCCGCACCGTTCTGTCTGGCGTTTGGTCAAACAGGTGCTTTGTCTTCAAGCGCTTTCAATTAAATAACATCTAATTTATAAATGACCTGGTCGCCTTTGATACTATATAGTCAACAAATGTTTGTGTATATAAATAATTTAAACAAACAACAACTTTGCTCTCTACGCTGCTCAGCCATCTGGTCACCGCACAACAAAAAATATACTAATAAATTGGTTAAACTTGGTTGCAAAGCAGAATTTGCTATGTTCGCTATGGTTTGATTGCAACAAAACAAAAACAAAAATCGGAGTTGTAAT